>JAJHUR010114230.1:0-65670 GCA_027495735.1 Lutjanus campechanus | reverse complement strand
GAGACGGACAGAAAGCTTGTGGTAAGTGAGAAGTGAAACTGAAACTTAACTGCATTTTGCTACTGTGGAATAAGCGTAATAATAAGTGTGTGAAAGTTCAGGGAACTATACTGTAGAACCTCCTGTGACAGTGACAGCCAGAGGTCAATCTATGCCCCCTTGACTTATAAGAATGTGTCCAACTCAGGTTGAATATCCCCTCATGAGACCCACGTCATCTGGGTCTTCTGAAAGGGCCAACACTGCGCTGATCCTGTTGTTTGTTTGGGCAGAAAACAGAATTTAACAGAATTTTGATGCTGGTTTGTATTCTCTCCCTGACATTTTAATTTTGGTTAGGGATCCTTACACACCAAGCCAGTCTCAAAGAACTAGAGTGGACTTTTTTTTTATTATGGCAGAGCGGAAAAAAAATCACTGGCTTGTTTGTGCTTAATTTAAAACCAATCACAATCGCTGTGGGAAGCGCTAAGCCCAGGATTCAGTGATAGTGTACTTCCAAAATAGTTTAAGGGGAAACTTATTTTTGTGGAATATTTGTACATGGGGAGATGAGCCCTGGCATTAAAATAGCTAAATCCCTGCAAAATAAAGGGCACAGGAACCAGTAAAATACGTATGTCGACAACGTGATACGACTTTTACTGCTAAGAAAGACAAACAAAACTTAATCATTTCACTGCAAATTTCCCTGTTGTAAAACTAATAGAGGGATATTTTATCATCAGTGAAGTAGGGCTGCACAATTAATCAAAATATTATTGAAATTGCAATGATAAGTCAAATATCAAATCACAGAAGCTGCATTTGGCTGAATGCAGCAGATAAAAGCTGTATGTAGCTCTTGTGGAACTTTATCAGACCGTTATCAAAGAAGCTGGTGTGGAGAGTCAGTAGAGTTAAAAGATGCACAGAGCTAAAACAAAGTGGAGAGACTAGCTTGAAAGGTTTGTACTGCTTCATGCTGCGATGGGGACTTTGAATTCTCCCACCCTTCTGCTATCTGCATGTTGCTGTTTTCTACCAAAATAGTCGCCCAATGGCAGGTTTATACCAACAGCATACTTCCTGTGAATCAGACTAACAGACAGCTGGCATACATGTGCTTTCTGTTCCTGTGTGAAAGGCACACTCATAATACTGGTTTGTATTCTTGAGAAAATAACACAGCTATAAAAGAAAACAATCTAGCTAATCATTTATACATCATTGTACTTCTGATTAAACTGTTTTAACAGTTGCAAATAAACAGGTGCAAATAAATGAATACCGGGAGATTTTCATGTCAGCTTAAGTATCACAGCAATGTGATACTCCTTCACCTGTGGTATCCTTCCTTAACCCCAAATTTAAATTAAAAGAGGAACAAAGCGGTAAAAAAGGAACAAAGAAGTGATAACATGGCTTAATTTTTGATGGTGTGTTTGTCTGTAAATAACATTTGTCACGTAGCATCTGATGAGAATAATACTTACTACCTCCTCCCCCTCAGAGTCCACAGAGGACTCTGATGATGAATCTTTATAACTTCGCTCAGCCTTCCTCTTTCTTTTACGGTTCTTGTCATCCTGACAAACACAAGAGTTACAACACAATTATGAAGCTTTTTATACCACCTGGCTTTCGACTGAACTTGACTGTTGAGAATACAGTGCAAGAAACGCAATAACTTTACATTTCAAAGCATCACACATCTGTGGAAATACCCACAAGGGCAGCAAAGTGAATACCATCAAAAAGTTAGTTAACTGTAAGTGTGAATAAGAGTTATTCACCTTTTCTTTGTCCCCGTCCTCCTTGATTCTTTTCTTCTTCTTCTTGGGAAGAAAAAACAGCATTTAGATTAAACTCTAGTAAATTAAATAAATTATAGGACAACCAACTGCACATTTTCGACACCATAACCTGATTGTACATGCTCAAAAAAACAAAAAAAACAAACAAACAAACAGCTAACCGGTATTAAAAAAAAGAAAAGAAAAACCTTGCTTTCAGTATCAGATTCTTCCTCTGAGCTGTCTGATGCTCTCCTGGCTGAAGACTTCTTTCTCTTCCTTTTTTTCTTCACACTCTTCTTTTCATCCTGAACACACAAATAGAAACAGTTTAACAGAGTAGTGCTGCATTGAATGCATGTGAAACTGTTTTATGGAGCTGTCGAGCCAAGCTGCAGCCTTTCTGAAGTCATCAGTTTGACAAAAATGTGCCTCAAAGTCTACTTGCTGGACTATGACTGCCTCAATCCACAACAAGTAACATTAGTTTAGATGTGAACTAATGTGTTAAAAAAACACAAAGTCACAAAATAACACAAACAAACTAACTGATCGAGGTAGCAGTAGCTCAGCAAATCCTGTGTTCTGCAACGTATAATGACTAGGTGGCAGCTTCAGTTTCCCATCGGAAAAGGCCGTGTGACAGAAAAGTTAAGTGGTGAAAATATCCTAAATATAGCGTACACTTAAACTAATATTAGCTAAAATGTGTTTTGCTGCTGACCCTGTCCACAGCAGTTCACTGCTTAGCTTCTGTGCCAGTACTGCTGAGGGAGATATCAATCAATCATCATCTGCCTACAGTCTTGAGAAACAGTCTCTACAGCAAAATGAGATATTTTTAAAAAATAATTCGACCCGGTGACAGGCATCAAGAATAACTGCATAGAAATAATCAATCTTCCTGTGGATGGTCTTGTTTGCTTATGTAGGTCACATAGAAGCATCAGTAATAGTGAGAATGTTTCATAACCAGTTAGAAATTTCTTGTTGCAGTTTTAAATTTCCAGAGGCTTTAAGTGTCAACCAATGCAGTCCTTCAGAAACACCCCATTATGACTCAGACACCTACAGCAGAACATCACAAGCATAAAGTAACAAACAGTTATTATCAATCAGTGTTGTCTTTTATCGCACAGAGTAGCTTTGGATCTTTGTCTCTATTCAGTAACAACATGCTTCTTTATAACAGCAGCTGGCTTACAGGTTGACAATATCTAGTATTGCACGTCAAAGTCTGTAATGTCTTACCTCGTCTTCAGATTCTGAGGAGGAGCTGCTGGAGGAATCAGAACTCGATGAGGAGGAGGAAGATGAAGAATGCTTGACCAAAACACAATGAAAGCAGGGTTCATTAGACTTGAGGTTATGCGCTTGTTTGGAAATTGGAACACAACAGTAAGAGGATTAAATAAGAGACCATCTCAGAGGACAGGCAGTGAGTGTGAGTGTTTGTGCGTGTACTGTGGCACAGCTGGCCATTAAAATACTGGAGGTCTCTCCTCACCCTATTGGATTTCTTCTTCTCTTTCTTCTTTTTCTAAACACAAAGGAAAAAATCAAAGTGAGTACAAGCGAGTTTTAAGAGTAGGGTAACCCAAATGTCTGATAAAGGAGGAATATCGCACCTCTTTTTTCTCTTTCTTCTCCTCTTTTTCCTTGTCCGTCGTCTTTTTGTCTTTCTCTTTGTCTTTGTCACTTCCACCCAACAACTTCTCTCGGTTTTTTGCCAACTCTTTCCTCCATTTCTAGAAAAAAACAATAATTGTAAATAGTCAAAAAAAAAAAAGTATCCATCTGCCACAGTGTATTGCTCAGTGTTCCTCATATGCAGCTATACCTCCATTCAAACAAAAATGCTTTTGTAGCACAGTTTTTAGACTGCCATATCTGGATACTGCTACTCTTGACGGTCGTAGCTGTGACATAAATGTGAAGAAACTGGTGATGACCATTAAATGTCAGATTACATAATACAAACATACATCATTCATTTTGTCCTCAAAGTCAGCCAGGGCTCGGGAGCCCTTCTTCTTCTTCTCCAGCTGCTCTTTCAACTCCTCCCTAATGAAGAGACAATAAATCAGTTGAAATACACAACAGAACACTGTGGTAACACGCATTTTATTAACACGGTATTTTATCTCCCCTTTGCTTCTTTTAAAATTTAGACTAACTGAAATCACATTGCTCTTTGCATATTGCAAAAGGGAACTGTCATGGTGGCAGTGGAGTGTAGCAGCTAATTAATTAAATGTGCCCCCTGGTGGCTAAGATTGGAACACAATTCATTTAGACTCAATATTCTGAATTTTATCAGATATGACATTTTACAGGATAAGATTTGACATATCTGTGTCTTTGTAAAACAGTGGGATGAAAGGCTCAGAAAACTCAAAAGATTTTAAAAAAAAGAAAAAGAAAATCTATATCTTTTCTCATCAATCTGCTCCAAAACAAAATGTCAATTTTACTTTCTATTAGGCGACTGGAAGCTCTTTACTTTCAGGAAGTGAGATTATTTATGGACAGCACTTTTTCATGCTCCCAGATACATTCTGAATATTTCATGTGAGGACCAATAAATGTAAATACACAAGTAAAAGGGTTAGATGATGAGATTGACAGCCCAATCTGCATAATTTATAACTGATGCATTGAAGCAATGAATGAAAGCAGACCTCCAGCACTACGGTGAGAGTACCCTGTCCTGGAATAAAGCTCATGTTGTAATTATACTAACTCAGGTTCATTGGTTAAACCACTATTAAGAGAGAAATGGACACATTTTGCTACAGTGACACTGAATTTGAAGAAGCCAATGTTAATCAAAATCTCCATGTAGGAAGAAGGATGGATTAAGTACCACGATTGTTTTTACGCTGAGCCAGTGAGAACAAGTGTTATTACATCACAACCAGATAAAAATAATTCATGTCAATCAGTGTGAAATAATTTATGTCCATGAGAGCCCAAACCAATGAACTGTGGATAGTTTAACTTTAACTTAAAATGTTTCTTTATTTATTTTAGCCCATAAGACAAGTGTGGGTTCTGGCTCTTGACAGGGAGAGCCACAAACTAGAAAACTTCCTCCCAGCACCACCTTCTTAAAGGGCTATATCTAGCTGTGATACTGAACAACATGGATGCAAAATAATACTCAGAGGACTAACAGTACTATGCAACTGTCAGAAAGATGTTAGTCTCTTTTTGTGGGCCAATGAGGAGGTCTGACTGTTACTTACCATGTTGGTCGAGGTCTGCTTAAATAATCCTGTATGGTTGGGCCAGAGTTCTGTGCCGGTCCTCTGGCTCGTGCAGCAGCAATGGGGTTAATGTAAGCCTGGAAAACATTTTCAACATGGAGGTTATTGAAATACACAGATTCCACATATTGAGAGCATAATTACACAGTTATGCATTTAAATAGTATTAAGGCTACAACTAACAATTATTTTCATTATTGATTAATCTGTCGATTGTGTTCTTGATAAATCGATTAATTGTTTGGTCTATAAAACATTAGATCGTCAGGAAAAAAGTTGATCCCAGTTTCCCAAATCCCAGCTCTTCCACAACCTAATGGTATTCAGTTGACTGACATGGAGTATCAACGAAACATGAAAATAATTCACATTCCAGAAGCTGGAATCAGAGATGTTTGACTTTTACTAAAACAAATGATCAAAATATCAAAATTATTGGCATTTAATTTAGTTGTTTACCCCATTGCACATTTTAATTTTAATCTATAATGATTGGGTTTACAGCAGGGCCTCTGTATAAGACTACAACACTTTGTAGTTAAGAGTATCCAATAAACAATAAATAGTCATACCTCCAAGCAACCTTTTTAGCAACAGTACCAGATTACACTGAACATGCAATGTTAGAAAATATTCAGCAGTGATACAGTGGTTAACTTGAAATTAGAAATACTGGACTAACGTTGAGACGTTTAGTTAACTATTTATGCTATTAATATAATTGCTGTCTGCTAATCTTTCAAGCCTGTATAAAACACTGCGCAGCATCACCACGTCAAAACATTGTCCAAAATGTTACAAGCTAAAGTTAGCATTTTTAGCTTAGCGCAGCAGCAGGGCTGGTATAATACGAGCTTCAGACTCGTATTTCCATGTTAGCTGCAACACTGTGCATCAAGCAATTCAAACCTAGAAAATGCTGAAACCAAATGAAAAACATTATTTTGAATTTCCAGTGTGATATGTTGAGACACCATTGTTTAGGCCTAGCATCAGTGTAGCGGAGGCATTACTAGCCAGTGCCAGTTACTGTGCTTACGCTAAAAGCTCTGCTTGTGTTTAATCTGGCTGGCTTAAAAAATCTAACCGACCGTGTGACAGTTTTTGTGTAATTGTGTAAAATAACTCACCACTCGATTGTCTCTCTTGCCCATGTCGAGTTAGCAATGAAAAAAATATCCATAAGAGAAAACAACCATTAGTGTTACCTAGCTGGCATTGACCTAGCCACACATCAGACTTTGTTAATGGGACCTGAGTCTTCTTCTTCTCTTGATGTTAGATGGTGCATTACTGCCACCAACTGGCACGGAGTGTGGATGAGGACTATAAAATGAAGCAACTAACACAAATACAAACAAACAAACAAGCAAATAAATAAAATATCTAACAGCACAAACTAATCATAGCTTCTCAATCAGGTTTGTTTTCATGCAACAAAAATTAAATAAAAATAATAAAATTCATAAAATAAAATGAATCTCCTGCAAAATATCACATTAATCAAAGTTTAATTTGAACTCTCTGGGGCTCAAGTCTCTTTCCTCAGCTACTGTTCCTTCTATTTCTCTCACTAAATTACACTTTCTTATTAAACCCAACTGTTATGTTAATTATCCACATTTTTGTGGCACATTTGCAAATTTATGCCATTAATTTCCTTTAAATCTATTGTGTATGTCTGTTGTAATTCTCTCAAAATATCTGTTCTGCTTGTTAAATGGCTGTAACCCAAACTATTAATACCACAAATATTTTGTGTACACTCTGAATGAAATGACTCTGACCTCTTCAGTTTACATGCTGCTGCACAGTACATGTTTTTTTTTTGTTTTTTTTTTTAAAGTATTCCCATACTGGTATGACACAGAAGCATAGTTCTGAGAAAAGACTGCATCAGATTGCAAGTATTATAATGTTGCATTGTCTAAAAAGTAACACCTAGAATTAAAACACACTCACTAGAATGATTCATTAATTTGTCAATCACACTCATAAATGAGTCCAAAACAAACATTCACAAAAAGCTGCTTTTTATTCTGGTGCAACACAATAATAAGACACCAATGCCATGATTGTGTTTTTCCTAGTCTCCATTTCCATATGCTAAAAACAAATGTGACACAGGAACATATGTGTAATTTGAGTTAAATGATGGACCAGGCTATGTTGGTTTCAAAACAGTGAAACAAGCTCAACAGTGGATTTCAGTTTTATGTTAAGAGATTGAAATGTATTCAAACTGGTTAACTTATGAAAAAGCAGACAGTGATTGTATCAAGTGTAATGAGACTAAAGCAGTCATTACTTTAATTGTAAACTTCTATGTCTAAAGTATTTGGAGCTTTCATTGCATTGTATGCACCACTGATACCAGATATGAGTCGTCGTCATATAGAAAATTCACACAGTGCTTAGTCGAGCAGACAATTATACATGGGTCTACATTGTGTTCGCCATCTAGCAATTAACAGTTGCTGGCAAAAAAAACAGTTCATACAGGCAGTTTTTTCAGACAGTAATGACTACAGTAACATATATTTGATAAATAGGAATGACAGTAGACTATAATGATCAATGGCATGATCGTGGAACAGCTTGAAAGAAAACCTGAAGGAGTTGTGATGTGGTCAGTTAGTAGCCCAGGGATGTGCAAACTGTGCCCGAAAGGTTCGGACGTCCATAACAAGAACCTGAGAAAGTTAAAGAGTGTGTCTGTGTGTGTGTGCTAGCAGCACTACCTGTTAAGAAAACGTAAACCAGTGTTAAAATATGTTACTGTTCTGCAAGAACTACGAAATACATAGAAAAATACAACTCTGCATAACTTGCTTTTTCCTTGCTGGTAAAAACTGGACTTGAATACAAAGGGACATTACTGTAAAATAAAGCAACAATTGTACACAAAATATTTGTGCATTATTTCATTATCAAAACCACTGTAAAATTCTTACGTCACTCTCAATCCAAAGCAAATGAAATTCAACAAGCACCCACAGAGCCCACCCGACATTTTCATTAGACAAAATACTCTGTCGCCGTACAACATTCCACTGACCCTCGCTAACTCTACATCTATCCATTTTCAACGACATATCTATGGGCTGACAATGCACGTATCAAAAGTTTTCTATCATTACAGCTTGTACTTAGCGCTCTATACTGTACAGTACCAATGCCTATCCTTTTTACATTCCTCACACTGTCAAACTATTCTTACACAAATTCTATAATCATCTAAACAGTTGGTGTAATTCACCATATTCACACCGCGGCCATTTTCCTCTGATGTCACGCACAGAAGGATAATGCCATACTGCTGTGTTTCAGGTTGTAAATCATATAAATGTAAGAAATCTGACAAATCTTTATGCCATTGCTTCCTCACTGATCAGTAACTGAAAAGACAATGGATAGTGAAAATTCAGAGGGACATTGGGCCATATTTCAAGCTTAAACAAATATTTGATAATCCATTAACCACCTCCTAGCTAACATTGCCATTTGATGGAATAGGCCAGATAAAAATGAATTCTTCTGTTGACTTTTCAGAATTCATGTAAGCCTTTGCCATCGTATCATGTAACACTTTCAAAAGGTAATGTTAGCTAAGTTGTGGTTAATGCAAATACTTCTAATGGATTATCAAATATGTTGTTTTACTTTGAAACAAGTACCAGTGTCCCTCTGGACACTCTCCATTATCTTTTCAGTTTCTCATCATTTGGGAAGTGGGGACAATTTGTTAGATTTGGTATATTTAGACAACATACAATCTGAAGCACAGCAGTAGACACTCTCCTTTTGATAACAGGATTTGACCTTCCCATCGTTGTCATCCTTGTCATGTCAGAGGAAAAATGAATATTTGTGAATATGGTGAATTGGTGTAAGAATATTGTATGCCCCAGCATCTTAAAAAAAAAAAAAAAAAATCAAGTAACAACTTGATGAAAACAAGCATATAAGACTTGTCAATAAAATTAAACTTAAATACAGAATATTGGCGACACCATTCAGCGCCAAATGTATTCATGTTGTATAGTGCTGGTGGCACTTTCTCCACCTATTGCAAGCCTGTGCATTACTGTATCATTCGGATAGTAAATAATAATTGTATTTTATAATGATAAAAGCCCATGATGGCAGACTAGAAGCAAGTCATAAACATCGAGTGAGTGGCAGGAACGTTTCTATCCTTTTATCATTGTCTCAGCACTGCTATCAGCCCATTATGATGATGAGTTCCTTGAAGAGTGCAGAAACCATTAGAATCCCGCTACTGGTCTGCAGTTACTCAGGACATCCTCAAGGTGGCAGTAATATAATACATGTAGAACTGGAATGATAATGACATGGCAGTGAGTGGCTGGCTTGTGATGCCTAGTAATGTTTCAGTAAGGTGGTGTGTACATGAGCGTGCTATATGTCAGTGGTAGTGCACACACTAAATGTCGCGAATGTATCTGAGTGTGCTTGTACTGTGTGTCTGATCGCTGCACACATCCACAGTAAGTGTAAAGGCAGGTCCATGCTGTCCACCCAGGCATCGGTGTGGTCCGCTCCCCCAGTCATGGGGTCCTTAAGAGGCCTCTGCTTCATGGCCTCTACAGTCTGTCTGCCAACTACTACTAGTCAATCTGAGATGCAAGTCTCTTTTTTTGCATTGTTAACAGTCAATCATCAACATTTAACAACCTAAAAGCAGCAATTACAATCCATCAGTTCATGGAAGGAGGATAGCTTTTGTGCATTTCTTCCGGGGGCTGAGAACGCTGGTGTCGTCCTTCTTGACACCGTCTTTACCCTCTCTTCAAGAGTACTTTTTGGGCCTTTGTACATTGACTATAAAAAGTATTATTTTGCGCCCTTGGTCTAGTTCACGTCTTGTGTGTACAACACAGAATCACAGGTTGATTGAGCTTTTTTGACACTGATGTTCAGATAAAATGCCTCTTTTAAAGTCAAAGAGAAACAAAACTCCAAATGGATCTAAAGAAGTATTACCCCTCTTAACAACAACACACTTCATTTATCACTGGTGCAGCTGACTGTTTTTTATAAGTTGACTAGTGGGCAGAATGGCTTTAATCTGTGTGTAGTCAAGATGTGATTTTTTTTTTGGCTGAAAGCACATTCAGCATAAACCACCACAAACTAAGAAAGATTATTGAAAAGTACTAATCAGTAGAAAGATACCAGTAAAGTAAGAAGGCACTGACTACTGAGCATGTGTCTACAGCAGGTCATACTCAATGCAGTAGTGAGGAAGACAACTATGAGGTCTGTTGCCTGGGTACATTTCTTTCTCTCTGGCCAACTGGCAAAGACAAAGCCACTGTTGAAAAACCTCATGACATTTCAGCTTGCATTTGCCCAAAGGAATGTGGGAATAAGAGAAGGCTCCATGGGGGGATGACATCAAAATCAAGCTTTTTGAAGTACCTACATTACCATCCTATTTAGTATGCCACAAAAAAAAAATTGTAATATGCAAGTCAGCATGCCTTTCCGGATATTCTGACCCACAATCCTTTGCGAAGCAGAAGATGCATCACACTGACTGAACAGCCAAGAGAGCACAGCAGATGACAGCTCATTGATGCTGATTTCAAAATCATGTAATTTTTCTTTTACTTAAAATTTTGTGCTCCAGACAGATACATGAGCAAGAGCAAGAGTTCAAGGCACATTATTATGATGAAATAGGATGTCTCCATTGTATGCATACCATATGCAACAGCACATACTTTGTAAGGACAGCTGCAGTACGAAATAAAAGTAAAAAGAGGAGGAAAAAAGAAAAAGTATGAGATTTGGAACACAGCTTAAATGCTTTGCCAAGCTAGTGTTGGTACCATCATTCTGTAGCAACTGATCTTTGCAGCAGTAAAGCTGTGAAGGTAGAGGGTAAAATAAATGCAGCAAAATACAGAAGAATCCTGGAGGAAAACCTGCTGCCATGTTTGGAGAAGAGACTTTCCAAGCAGGACAACAAAACTGTAAGTGTAACCCTAAAGCAGCGCAGGGCTATCTTCAAATGGACAACACTTAGGGGCCAAATCACAATCCAGATCTTAATCTTATCAAGAATGTGCAGCAGAACTTGCTCACTCTGCTCTGTCAGGCTGCAGACAGCTTGAGGACTTGAGGAAAAAGTCAGGGAAAATTGCAGCATCCAAACAAGCAAAGCAGATTACGGATTTAACCACACAGACTCAAGGCACATATCTACGGCATCTACTAAATATTTAATGGAGGTGTTGAATACTTCTGTATCAATCGCTTTTTGTTTGATATCTGTACTTAAGCTACACCTATTTTTAAAGATTTGTTTTCACTTTGACTTTTTAGATTTATCTGCAGATCAGTGTCAAAAAAGGTTAATTAACGCTGTTTGATTTAACGCTGTAAAAACAATAAAACATGACTAACACCATGGTGGGGTGTGCAGAACACTTTTTATAGACACTGTATGGGATGATTAAGGGTGAAGGAGGACGGTCAGGCAGTCCTCTCCTCCATAGTGGGCTTGTTGCTGGGGATGGGCTGGGCCGCGTACACACTTCTACTGTGGCTGTCCACACTCTGAAAGTAAGGGTGGCTCAACGCGGCAAAGGCCGATATCCTCCTGGAGGGGTTGAAGGCGAGGAATTGCTGCAAAGGAGAAAGAGGATGAGATGATTAAGTAGAAATAAAAAATATATGGTTAGATACCACATGATGAATTTGGACTGGTTTGGACAGAGGCTTGTACTACCCACCATTAAGAGGGCCCGTCCTTGCTCGTCCATGTCTGGAACCAAGTTTTCTATTGGCTTAGGGGGCCGGGGTGTGAAGGCACTCTGTGGTAGGGCCACTTCCTGGGGCCAGTCTTCTGCTGAAGGTACCCCAACAACACTGTGGGATGATAACCGTCATCAGTGCCTTTGCCAGCAGTAACAGGCAGCATTCACTGCATCTCAAGTTCAAATCTTTGCTAAAAAGATCCTCAGGTTGGTAATGATATCCATCCTTGCAGAGCAGTAGAACCTACTCAGGGAGGTTCTTCATTAATTACAGATAGGTAGTTACATGCACATCCTGGTCTATGGTTAGGTTATACAGTATGTAGCTGTGGTTCCCAACCTTTTTCCCTTAACCTCGTTTCTGTCATTGAGTAAAGTATGGATAGTTTACATTATATTCCATGTATAACAATAACAGTGCAGGACAACTGATAAACTGTACAATTCACTCAAATATGAATGTAATAACTGCAGGAACTTTGTGTAAAATAAGTGTTTCAGATGTATTTTAAGAGTGTTTAGCAGAGATTTTTACGAACATACATATATAATAAGCTTTTTATTTTTTACAAATTCACTCTTGTTTTGTAAACAATAATGTGAACTAAAAAAAAATATAATTTCTTCAATGAAATTAATGAAATGCTTAGACATAGACCAACTTTATACATATTTTTAAAAAGTTTTCTAATACCCCTTAAAATAAAATAGGCCTTGCTGCCCCAATGAAAATCTGGTGCCCCGAAATTGGGGTTGGGACCACCAGGTTGGAAACCAGTGATATGTAGGATAATATGTTAAATGACGGAGAAATAGAGACTAGATCTACACACTGGATTTAAGTTGACAAATTTTAACTTCTGATGGATTGATTTCTATGTTCCGTACAAAAGAGTTTTGAGAGCTCTATTTTCTGTGATTGTACATTTATTGTCAAGAAAATATACCATATAGGACTACTTATAGGTCTCACAGAAGCTGTAAGAGGAAGCACAGCCAATAATACTCACTCAAAAATCTTTCCCAGCTGATCAACATCTGAGTTTCCTCGAAATAGCGGTCTGGGAAAGAGAAAATAAACACAGTTTAGTTTGACTGCTACTGCTGAAACATTTATGACATGACGTCTTCATATTGCTGCTCAAAAACCACTTAGATATAAAGAAAGGTTCAAATGCATTTTGGTTAAAAGTGTAAAGCATTTATTATGGTCTTACTGACCTACTTTAGATACACTGCACAAGAACAGGCCTAAGATATAAGCTATTGGCTCGAGGCTAGGAGGAATGTGTGACTCTGATGTGATCGTTTGAAGTAGCCACACACTCGCAGCTACATCTCATGTTGTTGGGATTGTGAAGCAGTGCTGGTAGTACCACTGAGGAGGGGAGGAGGGAGGGATGAAAGGAGGGAGGAAAGCGGTAGCAGGGCTGCTCCTGGTTCCTGTGGCTTTGGGCCGTCTATGGATGCCCGTGGGCGGCCATGCCTGCCCTGGCACCCGCACAAATTCCAGTAGTCATCATCAGCACAAGCCTGCTGGCCGCCACACAGTACAGAAAAAGCCTATTTATCCCTTATGTGTGTGTGTGTCTGCTTTTGCTCTCTCTGTGTGTGAATGTGTGTAGGAAAGTGGGAGGGAGAGGCGTGTGAAAGAAAAGTTTGATTATTCTAACAGAGAAAGAAAGAGGTATGGGAACTAGACCTTCCTGCTGAAGTTCCTCTGAAAGGAAATGAGGAGGTGTTGCTGTCAAAGAGACGATTTCCTCCTCTAAACGTGTCGCATCCAAACCATAGACTGTATGTTCAATAGTGGATGGAGCTTCTGGGTCTGAAAAGTGAAGCCAGCGCAGAAGTGCCATAAACCTGCATTCTTTCTAATGGCCAGCAGGAGGCGACTCCACTGGTTGCAAAAAGAAGCTTGACTGTATGTATTCTTATGGCAAAATTACCCTACAGTTTCCTAATGAGTTTATGGTCTCAATGGCTAGCTTCAAGTTTCAAAAGTTGAGAAAACTCATAATATCAAGGCAACTTGAGTTCTAAAATAAACTAAAGAAAGTTACACCAACCTATAGTCTTCTGTCTAATTTACTGTTAATTTTTGAAATACCGACTTTTTTGGGTTTCTCAAAGAGTTTATATGAAGAAAAAGGTTAATTATCTCAACAAAAGATTATAGGCCAGCAAGGCTTTTCTTTTCAAGTGTACAACATGATGTTCATTTTGTAAATTGTGGTTCTATTTGGAGCAAAACAGACAATAAAGCAGGGTATGTTTTAGGGTGAGGCTGTGCTGGTCAAATATCAATCATGATTTTGTTCCTGCATTGCCTAAAACTGCCAAATTAGGCAGTGTTGATCAAATCTGGATCAATACTCCGTTCAACATTGCCTGTTTCTTGCCTGAAATGTTTTCAGAAACATATTTTAGTGTACTGTTTAGCTGTAATATAAGAAAGATTGCGACCAGCCGGGCCACAATTATTTCCTGCTGAAGGGATGAGCTAAAACTAAGTACTGGCCAAGTCGCAGTATGTCACCGACCAGCTAAACGCTCACTGCCTGCTCGGCTCAGGCAGACTGCCTCGAGGCTGCAGGAACACTGAACAGGAACGCAATATGGCCGCAACATTATATTTTTACATTGACAAATTATTAATGATTTTTAACGACTTAAACAAACACTAACGCATTTGGCCAACATTCAGCATTGATTTGAACTCTAATGAACATGAAACAAGCAAGCAAAAACATAATTTCCGTACCGGAATAGAAATTTCAAAGAAGAACATGCTGAGTGCAGCATTGTTGTCGGAGAAGTCAGTATTTCAACTTAGCATGTTTCCTTAATCTCTGATGACATATCATGGTCATTTCATGATTTAGTAAAGTAAATATGTTACATATTTCTCCTGTAAAAGTTAAAATCTTATACAAGGAAATCACAGACTGGTCACAGAAATAGAAAGCTTCTTTTTATGTTCTTTTATAAGATGATCAGTCACCAGCAGATGTCAATGTAACGCAGGATATTGTCACATAGGTGTGCTTGCTTGCATGTGTGTTTGCATTCTGTTTCCAGGCCTCAATACAGTTCAAGTGCACCCCACTTAACTGAAGAAGTCAACAGACTGGCCAGCCACCATGTGCTCCCTGTGTTTTCCCACTTGCAGGAAGCTTTGCATAGCTCAACACCCACACTTTCCTACCGACTCAGACACTGGGAAATTAGTCACACAGGGGTATTTTGCACATTTCTACAGTGACAGCAAACTCTGTGTCACATGCTTTAGTTCGGAAGTGGAATTGAGATACAGACTTTGTTTCAATTATTCACAACTGGCATCCTTAACTAATGGATGTCTCAGTGTTTCTTTAAACATCTGACTTTGAAAAGAGGATCATTACCACACATGCAGGTCTTTTCGGGATAAAGCGTTGCACTGAGGTTTGAAAGCCATTTTAAGATCAGACCAAACCAGTTCTGACTGTTGCAAAAGAAGAAGAAGAAAAAAAAAATCACCTACAGCAAAGCCATCGTGCCAAAACAAGTAGGGCTGATAATTCCAAGAGGTCCATTTTTAAACCTGGAGTGGTTTGTTGGTTTGTTGGAGGGGGATAACTGGATTCACAGAGAGCTGGCCACTGGCATGCACACACACGGTCAACAGTGGAGTGCTAACGCACACTTACACACACTCAAGCAAGTACACAAACACATGCACGCACAAAAGGGATTGTTTCCCACTCTGAGATCTGCATGTGCACTTATTTATATGTGCTCACACACAAAGGGGTGGCAGTAAAAGCAGGACTGAGACTGGGTTGGGACAGGCAGCTGAGTCACTCTTCCTTTAGTGCCAACATGGCTGTGTGTCCCTCATTCCACTGAGACAACCTCTGGAATGTGTGTGTGCATGTTTGCACGTGAGCGCGTCAATCTGTCTGGGTGGGAAGCGGAGAGGTGTGTGTGTGTGCTTGAGCGTGTGCAAGCCTTTGCTGAGTTTGATTCTACTGTACATCTGAGTGTGTGAAAAACAAATGCACGTGCATGTACAGTAAGGTTGCTTCTTTCAGGATTTATCAATTGCGTTCCAAACTGTGAGAAAGTCAACACGGATGTGGGGCCTCTCCCGCTCCATTAACACAACACGTTCAACCTTTTTTGATTGGACAAATGTCAACAAGCAGGCGCTCTTTCTCTCCTCCATTCACTCGAAACATGACTCACCGCAGCACTATCCCAGCCATGCAGATGCAGACTTGCATGATATTTGCTCAAATTCTTTTGACAAGTTCCCAACTATTCTCGCTACAGTAGATGTTTTTTTGTCAAACAAAGGCACGTTTGATGATGAAAGTGGAAAGGACAGCGCTTGAGGGGGGGCTTTGAAGTTTCAGGAGTCATAATGAAAATGTTTTGTGGTTGGATTTGCACTTTTCTGACCTGCAACAGGTCAATTGGGTTTTTTTTTTACTGCCCCACTTTTCAGTGGGGCTGTGATATAGGGATTTAATTACTGCTGATTTCATTCATAGAATATTCATATAATTTCACTTACCAGGATAAAAAACAAATTAAAGCAGGAACTGGCACCACCAAGAACCGTCAAGTAATTGGCAGCCATGATTTTACACACTCCGATACATTAGGTTGAGACGTGTACCTTTAACGTTGGTTTGTAGCCGGTCATTAAAACTAAAGAAGCAGCAGCAGTTATTGGCAGCAAATTGTATTTCAACAGACTAACAGATCAGTCAACTAATTGTGCAGACAATATTTCTTAGCTGATTCCCAGAGAAGAAGATTTCATTTAGGTACCAGTTCTTCTCAAAGGCAATTAACGTGATAGTTCATTTTATTTGATGGGAGGTTGTATGAGGTACTCATCAATAGTCAGTGCATTACTTACAGTAGATTGCGGTCGGCATGCCACCGTTTAGAGATGCAGAGAGGAGCACCAGCATGGAAGCTAAGCAATGTGCTGCTCTGGATGGTGTCAGCAACAAAAGGTATTTTAGATGCTTAAAAAAGCTACACCTAAAACAAAACATAAATAAATATGAGTTGAAGTGTATGCTATATTTAGAATATTTTCACCACTTTATCTTGTCATCAGACAGCCTTTTCTGATGAGAAAGCACCATTATATAGGCCCTATATCACATTCTCCAAACCAGCCTCCATAGGTGAAATCAGTCATTTTACCTTGCAGAACACAGGAGTTGCTGGTCCACTGCAGACTCTACCTGTTGGTTTGTTTGTGTTATTGTGTGACTTTGGTGGATATGAACAAACATTTTAAAGCACCGAAGTCACACTGTAGACCTGCACCTCCGGTGTTCTGTGATGTAAAATTACTCATTTCACCTATCTGGCTTTGGAAAGAGCGATATTTGGCTTATGTAATGGTGTTTCCTGTCAGAAAAGGAAAAAGTAAAGCAGTAAAAATATTCTAAATATAGTGTACACTTTAACTGAAGTAGATTTTTTAAGGTGGACCTTTTTTAAGTGGTTAAAATAAGTTTTGTTGTCCATAGCATTTCATTGATTAGCTTCCACGCTGGTGCCCCTCTCTGCTTCTCCAAACGAAAGGCGTGCTGACCGTCATCTACTGTAGCTAATAAACTGATTATCGACAAGTACCTCATACAACCCCACATCACATAACGCTAACTGTCCCTTTAAATCACCAGTGGCAATGTCTGGTCCGTTGTACCCGGGCTGTCAATGATTCTAATCTCCAATTCAGCAAAATTGCAAACCAATAAACAGTGTTTTCTCATCCTCTCTTGTTCTGCACTTTGCCTCACGCTGCTTTCTCTTGCCTTCTTTCACTGCTTCTCCCAGGTGCCCTTTAATCTCTAACAGGTGGCCTTTTAAAAAGCCATCTTAATCACCTGCAGAGAGGGAGAGAGTGTGTATGTTCTGTTCATGGCCATCAAAGGGCTCTGCCTTGCCTTCCGCCTTAAGGCAAAGTTGGACAGGTGCCAGATTGTGAAAACACACACACACACATATACACACTGAAGCTTTTTACAGCTTATTGTGTCAGGGTGAGAGAAGAAGTGCTTTAACCTAGACAACACACACACATACATACATACACACACACACACTCACTGCTATCGGACAAGGTAGGAATACTGCCAATCTCAGGCTGTGCCCACATTTAAAGGAACACTATATGGAACAAGGACATAACTCCTCTGCAGATAACGCTCGCATGTAACTGCTACTTTACATTGATTCTTGATTATTTACAACATATTCTTTGGTGCATACTTTTACATTAATAAGTTACACAACCATGAAATGCACATCAGCTTCATGCTGTTCATGATGTGTTGACACATGTTGAGTATGACAGAAAGTACATTCAGCTGCAGCTCACCCTCAGTGGGTCAAAGGTTTGACTGAGGTATTAGATGAAAAACCTGTTTGTCAATGCATTAACCTTATAATTAGCGCCCTGTACCTTACTGCAACAATTAGTCGATTAATTGACCATTAAAATAGTTGGCAACTAATTTTTTTTTTCTCCTTGACTAATCGGTTAATCGTTTCAGTCATTTTTCAGGCAAAAATGACTTCTTTAATGTAAAGATTTGCTTTGTCATTTGTGACAGTAAAGGTTGAGTCTTTGGGTTCTGGACAGTTGGTTGGGAAAAAGAAGCAACTGGAAAACATCATTTTTGTCTGTGGGAAACTGATGAGCATTTTTCAAAATTTTTCAATTATTTTATTAATCGGGAAAATAATCCGCAGATTAATCAATAATGAAAATAGTTGTTAGTTGCATGCCTAGTTGCACACAAATGTACCCATGTGAGGACTATGTAGTAACTCCCACTGGGAGTCGTGTCTCGGTCTCATAGCTGAGGTCTACTGCCTCTATGGTTCTCTAGTCAGTGTTCCAAAAGATTAAATATTAACATACAGTTGAGCTTTCACTAAGTTTTTGTTCCACTGTATGTACTTCTTTCTTTTATATAACTTGTCTATTTTAAATTACTATTTTATCTATTTCTGCCTTCTTTTAATTATATTTATTCAATGGATTTGCCTTCTATCCATGTGAACTACACTGAATTGTGCATGTACGAAATGTGTTTTATAAATACATCTTGATAGCTATACTTAGAACTGTAAAATTTCTTTTTCCACTTGATAATATAAATCACATACTGTATATTTGTTATATCTGGCTTCTTAAACATCCATGTCAAATTTTGGAACCAAAACATTTCCTCAGGGTCTGAAAATAGTAAGTGCACTTACTAAATTTTTATCCTGGCATATTTCCGATCATGCTTTTACATCCAAGCAGGGCTACGCCTAATGATTATTTTAATCATGGTTTAATCTGCGGATTATTTTCTTGATTAATTGATTTATTGTTTGGTCTTTAAAATGTCAGGAAATTGTAAAAAAATGTGCCACTTCCTACCACCAACTTCATGCCCCTAAATGGCTTGTTTTGCTCAGCCAACAGTTCAAAACCCAAAGAAATTCATTTTACTATCACACAAGACGAAGAAAAGCAGAAAATCATCACAACAGAGAAACTAGAATTCAAAAGTGAAGGGCATTTCCGTTTTAAAAGCAACTTACATGATTCAAATATGCTATATGGCTCTATTCAACATGTCTTACTGTGTTCAATATCCGCACCTACAAAATTAACATCTGATCTTATGAAGAAACTATATCTATATTCACATATCTGGTTTTGATGCTACTTTGCACAAATCATAACTGTGGCCATCACTTCATCATTATGAACTGACTGACCCGTGACAAAGATTAAAACAGGTAAAACACTATGTGTGGTAAAGTGACAGCTGAAGTGTTTTCTTTCCATAACTGAGTCACACATGGCTGTAATGGATTATCAGTGGTCCTGTTCTAAAAGCAGGAAACTTGGAATATCAAAGCAGCCCCTTGTCCTTCACCCTCCCCTTTGTCAGCCCGCCCTAATGTATTTGAAAACATTTCTAAGTATAGATCATGTGTGGCACTATAAAAAACTGCCACGTGTCACCATTTTTATAGGAGGCTACCAAATGGACACATGACTTGGAGCACACATGGATGAGATGCATGTTTTAAAGGACACAGTGGGGTCAGATGCAACAACACAGTGGAACATGTTTTGTTTTACAGGTAAACTAATCAAAATCTTCCAATAGGTGTTAAGATTGACAGGGGCCGGTTGCACCAACAGGACTTAGGCCTGGTCTTATTCTAAGTTGGTCATAACCAAATAGTTATGCCGATTGTACCATCTAGGCTTAAGCCTTCTTCTTGCTAAGACCAGCTGTAAACCTTATGCCTGATCAGAAATCTAGGCTGATTAATGCACATTTTCAGTCTCTAGTTACAGACACCTACTATTCTGTGCCATGAACGCTCAAAGAGTTGTGTTATTCAGAAGAACTGTGTGGAAAATTTAAAGCAATACAGGTGAGAAATTAATTGTATTCAGTCAGAAATAACGGTGTGTAAGGCATGAATCTGGCAGGCCCACGTGGGCACTGCAGTGGTGTGCGTCAACTCACTGCTGGAGAGAAGAGAGGGAGAAATTGCTTCGACACTGCAGAAAAAAATCAGTACTGAAAGCATTTCAAATATTTAATATCAATGTTTATTGATATAAACACTGCTTATTATTCGTTACTACATTGGACTGTTTGGCAATCAGCATCTTCTTGTGTTGGCTGTTATTTTAGTCATTTTCTTGCCTCAATGTGAGATGAAATTGCCTTTTCTTAATCAATCATAATGTCACCGCAAATTAGGAATAATTAGCTACAAATCATCAAGACAGTGGAAGAATGTTAACAATGTGTCCTTGCGACACATGCTGCTAGGCATCAGCCATAGCCCTGTGGGCATTCACATGAACGCACATTGCTAAGACTAGTTTAATTAGTTAAGACCTGGCTAAAATCTGGTTGGTGCAAAAGTTCATTTGAAAGACTGGTCTTAAGAAAGACTGACTGAGCAGTTAGGATCTCCCTTCCTCCATGTATGGAAGCATCTTTCTACATTATGTTTCTCCGCTCATTTATTTGCTATCTGACTGTAAACCACATGAATAAATGTCTCTTCACCCAGTGTCACCCACTGTCACTAGAGCTTATATGTATGCTCCCACGTGCAGAGCGTGGGTCGATGTGTGTGGCTGCGCATGTTGGGGTGTGAGGACGGTTGGGGAAGGAAGCATAAATTACAGGCAGGGCTGCTCCTCCTGGCACTCTGCCCTACCTCAGACAGACTGTTCTTATCTACTGTGAAGCACACCACGACAAGCTGGTTAGACCCCCATTTTACAGTTTATGTTAAGACACAGTTCGTGGCACATAAATGTTCATATTAGATTGACGCTGTGATGATGAAACATGTTTTTATGCTTTGGAGGACTATTTTCTTTCCATAGACAGCCAGTTAAACCCCTTTTTCAGAAAAATGATCCGTTATTAGTTTGGCTCTCCAGCGTGCAAAGTTCGTTAGACCACAAACTGACAAATACCTATACCAAGAAGCAGAATCTTGACATGCATGCTGCAACCACAGCAGGCAGCCCATCAACCATCACTGTAATGGTTTGATAAGCCAACCGAAATGTGATTGCTTGCTGCTCAACACATCTGACAGGTGTCATTTGAGAAAAAATGTCAACTTTAAGAAACACCCCAATAACTGATTCTGTATCAACGGCTGCTCATTTTTCTGTGGAATATCCTGAAAGTAAACAAGTAACGCAGAGAAATAGAAAGCTTTCTTCTTCTGTGAAATTCTTTCAGAATCGACCAAAACATTCAGGTGATCATCAGCCACGGATATCGTACATCTCTGCACACTTTAGTACTTTGTATCAGTATTCATGCAGGAAAGAAGAGATAGAAGAGATGGTTTTCAGTGATACTAACTCCATAAGGAGAACGAGTCACAAGGATATGAGCATGTGAATGTGTGTGTACAGTTACAGTGTGTGTACATCCCTGCCGGTTATAATCTGTTTTAACAGTAAATGTGCTGACTCCATCAGTAAAGGGGACAGGTTCCCACTGCTCCTATAATGGCTCCTATAATCAATATATTTTCTGTCCAGTCACTCCAGTGTTGACACCAGTCAGTTGTATTGTACCAGACAGTACCAGCTATCCAGGTTGTTGCAAGTCGACTGACTGAAATAACTTAAATCATATTTCTTTAATCGGCTCAATAAATGTTACCTGCTCTTAGTAAATGCTGCTGCAGTTTCCACGTCGACTAAAACTGAATATGTCACTAACTACTGGTTGGTTTCGGCAAAATAACATCCCAAACAGAAAGCAGCAAACATGAGCATGATGTCAGAGGGAAGAGTGAAGTGAAACAGAACCAAAATTTAGTTTAAAGGCCCTTTCACAACACCACGTGGTAACCACCCTGGCAACCACCTACCTGCAAGAGCGTTTCCCCAAAAAGCAAAGCGTTTTTAAGAGCAGCTCGGTGAAGGTCAAAGCGTTGGTACAACCCACCCAAAAGTCCACAACAAGTACACTAGCTTGCAGATCTCTCTATATAAATATGTTTACATCAAAGTCAAGGGGAAATAAAACATGGGCGTCATATAAATAATTCCCGAAGAAAAAAGGTTTCAATCACTGGCTCCAGGATTTGTTGTTCAAGCAGAATGTATCGTTCTTTCCTTGTGATGCCCATCCTCGTCTATTTGATTGGCCAATGCCAGACTCTTACTGCCAAAAGTTCAGCATGGTGAGCTGACCGGCAGAGCAAAATCCGTGTGTGTTCACCTGGGCAGAAACGACTTCTTACCCCTACCAGTGCAGTTGAAACCGCTTCCCCTCACTGAAATGACAAGAGGTGGCGAGTTGCTGCATGGCGGTGTGAAAAGGCCTTAATCACCAGGCAAGAATAGTGGTGTTTCTGGATGAAAGTTATTTATTGTTTTGTGTGTGACTGGAGGTTGCTGGTATGAGATCTTTGGGCCACTGAGCGTATGGTCGCTGGTTTAAATCCCTCCATTTTCACATATTCAATGGCTCTGTGTTTTCTGCAGCTCTAACCTTCTCCTGAACATCTCAGCAAAGATGCAGCCGACACTCCACAGGTCCACCGGCGTGGCGTAACTGGACTGGAGCAGCACCTCGGGGGCTCTGTACCACAATGTCACCACCTATAGCACACACACACACACACACACAGAAATAGAAGGTTAAACATACAAAGACACATGGACACAACTAGTTTCTTGCATGTAGTTTTACCTGCCAGCAGCACTCAGTGCTCTAAATGTCAGCGTCTAGGGGGGTGGGGGCTCACGCCAACACTCTCTCACACACACAGGGTTAATATTTCTCTGCCCCCATCTTAGGCTTACGTAAGACATGAAATCATATCTGGCAGGACACGTCTCCCTGCTCCTGTTTTGGTGTACCCACATCACAAAGTCTTTCCACAGCAATCCAGAGACACACAATACTGTATATACACTGTATTTGTGTTTGTATATACATGCAGTGGTACCCATTACAATAACAAAACAATACAAGAAGTGATAACGGGTTGAGTATCATAGATATTAACCACCACACCCACCCCCACCCTCCTGCAGAAATAGAAAAGAAAAACACTTCCTGTCTTGCATCAAGCAACCCTGCACCCACCTGAGGTCTTACAGCAGCCATTTTGTGCCACTTCACACTAAGCATGGTTTCCAAATTTGTCCCTGTAACTCTATTGGGACTTCTCTCTCTGTGTGTGTGTGTGTGTGTATGTGTGTGTGTGTGTGTGTGTGTGTGTGTGTGTAGCCATGGCCTGCAGGAAAGCAGCAGCATTGTTAACAGCTACAGTAGGGAAAGCCTCCAGACAAAACTCAGTGACCCCTAGTAAGAGAGTGGACTGGTTCCAGGTGCTTTCCTAAACTCCAGATTTTTCCAACAGCTTTTGGCTGCAGTCTCCTCCTCAGGCACTGCAGAGTGCTTATCGGGAGGTCGGAGGCAAATGTTTGTAAGCAAAAAGAGTGCGGTGTCACCTAGATATCTTTATTAGCTGTCTTGAACTCTATGAGGGAGTACTTGGAAAATGAAACCTTGAGCTTTTTAGATGCTGTCCACATGCCTGTAGGTGTAATATGAGAGCAGTGATCTTCAAAGGATGTAGATAGCCAAATATGAACTATTAAAAAGTGAGTCAGGTCCTTGCTTATGTGCTCAAGTGCCTCCTGAAAAGTTATTCAGAGTCAGCAGCCAAGCGACTTTATGGATTATACACATTGGACAAGATTTCTTTCACCAGGGAGGTTAGAGGAGTTCAGTGTCCGTGATTTTAATCCTGTCCAAAAAAACAGGCGTGTTTGTAATTTCTATGCTGCTTCAGTCAGTGTACTTGTTTGTTCTTGCCTAATCTGATTCCCTTTGGGGAAAACAAATTGCGTTTTAGCCATTTTAGCAGTGAGGTTTGGTTTGACGATCTAGTATTTTGATCCAGATTAAAGTATATCAAAAACGACAAGATGGATTGCTATAAATTTGGTTAGGGATGAGTATTGAGAACCAGTACCGGTTCCTGACTGGTCTGAAATACAATTGATACTGCCATTGGTTACATAAACAGCTGACAGGGTTAGGCTTGAATACCAAAACTCTGTACCAATATGGCAATGGTTTCTATATGACCAGTACCTACCAGACTGAATCACAACGCAGATTTCAGTTCCACATGCCTGAACTGTCAAATGAAATAGTTGTCCTCTGGCGCACACATTACAGACATATTACCAAACCACTGGTTACCTTTACGGCAACACTCTCTCTACATGGCTCTGCCAGAAGGTAGCCTACCTCTAGCTAGTAGTCACTGCAAACACAGTTAAAATGCCAAGCTAACAGTAAACGTTCTAAAGTGTGGCTGCATTTCACTTGAAACTATTCCAACACCGGGTGAGACATACAGCGAATGATTGCATCCAAGCCAAGCACATCCACAGTCAATATGTTCTTATATTTCAAGTTCAGATTTGCTTTAGAAATGAAAAAGTGCCATTCTTTAATGTTGTAGACTGTCATTTTGTGCCTCTCTGTCTTCCTTTCCTTCTTTCTGGCTACGGTGCCAGAAAGAAGGACTCAAGTCATGTCTATTTTTTGCACCAAATTACCAAAAAGAGTATTGATAAGCACTGGTATTGATAAGCACTATCATTATTGATGTAAATAAAATCATAATGATATATACCCGTAAATTTGATACAGGAACTCATGGTCCCCAGAGCACGAACCATACTGTCTTTATCTTCTGAACTTTCTTCTGGCATCACCACAAGGTTCACATGAATTGCTGTAAAATTTGTTACAGATATTTATGGTCCCCAGAGGATAAGGGCACATTCAGTCATAATTAGGTTTCCAGGCAAAAAAACAGCCATCTCATTCATTTTTGATGAGAATGTGTTTAGGTTGCAGTGGTGGGGCCGCAGGACATGCTGCGTGAAAAAAAAAAAAAACAAACTAAGAAAAGAAATCACAGTGGCATGAGGTGGAAAAGTTCAAGCAGAGTCAACTTCTAGAGAAACACAACCTGGTGTAATGTTGTATTATCTATTTTGTGTATCAAGCTTCAACATATCTGTTTATTTGTGTGTGTGAGAGAGAGAGCATGCACCTGTGGTTGTGCAGGTTAAATGTGACAGAACACCCCTGAGTACCCACAACAAGATCCGTCTCAATGAATCCAGTTGAGTTTGGTGATCCCTTAACGTCCCCCCCGTTGCCAGGTGAACATTTCCAAAATACTTAAATTTATGATCAAAAACCTGCAAATCTAAAGACATTTCCATTTGCAAAGGCTAAACTAAGATGATGCACCTGGTAAATATGACCTGCTACACATCAGCATGTTAGCATTGTGACTGAATATTTGCATGCTGATGTTGGCATTTAGCTCAAAACACTGCTGTGTCTATGTTCAGCCCCGCAGAGCCTTGGATATCTGAGGCAAACAAAGTCACCAAACATTACCCAAGCTGGAATGCTTAAGCAAGGCAGTCAACAGAGACCGATAAGAGGAATAAAAAGTGTGGTCACATTTTTGCTTCTAAACTGAATGACACTATTAATAGAGCTGGGGGCTACATTTTGCAGATGTGTGATACTTTCTCATCTCCTGCTTCCTGCTTCAGTGGAAATAGGGAGGAAGTTGAGGCTAGTTGGCTGTGATGTGTTGGCGGAGACACGTGACCAAAATGAGACATATGCTGAAAATGAACAGACTGTTGGGGTCATTGAAAATTTTTAGAACAGTGAAACCTCAAAGAAAAGCATGAATGGAAGTTGCACAGTTGCCAAAATAGCCAGGCAACAAAGTGTCACTGATGTTTTTTCAACACTGGAAGATTCATGGGTGCATTGCTGTCATTTATGTAAGAATTATTTCCAACTTTCTTTGAGTTTAACTTTAGGTTCTGTGCAAGTGTTCAGTTTGATATCTAGCTAGAGCAAACCACATCTCCATTTTACTTCTACCAACACAGCATTGCTGAAGCCATCAAACACACAAACACCAGCTGTTGTTTAAAATTATACATAAATGCATAAGTGACAAATGGCCAAATCAACATCTTTCTGCAATTGTTGCAGCTGCAGGTTCAAATGCATGTGACTTCAGTCTACTGCATGGAGTCTGTAGCACAGCATAGCATACATGTAGAGCCTTCTAGGAAGAACCACAGACCTAGAGCTCGGGGTATATCCGCCTCACTGCAATACAGAGTTATTCGAAAACCTGGCCACAACTGCAGATTAAGGCACATATATCACACATGCACGCACTCACAGACGCACCGGAAGATAGATTTAAGGTTTATAGCAATCTGAAACTACACCCTGACTAAATGCACTGTAGGAAACTGTGTAGTGGTGCATTTATGGTAAGGTGGTCTTTCATTCTAACTTTGCATTGAATAAGACTGCCGTTATTGTACAATTTTCTTTTTTGTCAATGAATATCATGAAAAAACTAAAACCAACAATGCATTAGCCTGTCCCGCAACACTTTCCAACTTCCCTCTTCTGTCTATGACAATCAAGACCTAAGCCCAACCAATTTTTTTTAAAGTTTCATTTGCATGATGAAGGCTTGTTGGGCACTATTATCAGATGAAGACTACTACACATTTGTTACGCTGGTTGGTATTTACAGCAACAGGACTAGAGTGCCTGTTTTCATTATAATAAAGGAACAGTCATCCAGTGCAACAGTGTGGCTTATTTATTTTTAACAGTTATTGGACAATAATATAAGTCTGTTGTAGCCTGGCAACCAGAAAAATCTGCACGCTCATGTTTCATTTGTTCTGGTCAATCTGGCAGATCACAACCATTTATTTTATATGAGGCAGGTTTGATATGATGACTGACAGAGGAGCATCAATGGTCCAGATTTGAAGTCACGCATTTTGAGTGCATCACTCATTAAAACTCAGATAAAATTGTCAAAACTAGGCAGTGCAAATCAAACATGGATGAAGATTCTGTGCCTATTTCTCACCCAAAATGTTGTCAGAAACACGTTTTAGTGTATTGCTTCGCTGTAATTTGAGAAAGCTTGTGACTAGGTCACCATTTTTTTCCTGCTTGAAAACAGAGCAAGCACCAACCCAACTTGCATGCTTCACTCAGCGCCATGTCACATGTTTGATTGCTCTGATTGTTGTAGGTTTTTACAATGGGCATTTTGGTCTGCACCTCTTGATTAAACCCCTTGGAAATTGAAAGTTTCCAGACTAATTTGCAAATACAAATTAGTCTATGCAATTCTAAGCCTATGCTAAGGCTAATCTAATAATAATAATAGTGCTAACTGGCAAATATGTTTCAATAATATGTAGCAAAATAGTTTTGGGGATCCGGACCCCTTGAAGGCCCATGGTATATTCAGTTCGTTCTTGGTCGATACAATGCAGAATATGATCAGCCTCATCTATTCACAGATTTTTAAATTGAATGGTATTAAAATACCTTGCTGGTTTACACTGTGATATTCTGCACACATCATCTCACACCAGGCTGGCACATACAAACAAGTGCTAACCATCAAGCATTCCTGAACAAAAACATTTTCTGGAAAAGTGTACTACTATTTCTTTATTTTACCTGTTATTCTCAAATCATTAACTCTCTGCCCCTCAAATGGCTCATCGCAGACCTCAGATCCTTAGTTTCAGGGTGCTCATTTTCATTTCCAAACAAACAGTCCACTGTCAGCAGCACTGCTTTCCACTCAGCAATCCTCCTCACCCATTTCTCCCCAACCTCCTCCCTCTCTCCTGCAATCTCTTGTTCCTTCTCCATAAAATGCCTCTCCTCTTCTGTCTGTTTCTGTAAGCCCATGAGTCTGTAAAACACACATGTCTGAACTGCAGTAAAGTCTACATACAACAGTTGGAGAGCCTGTAATATCCATGAATGCGTTTCGATCACGCACAGCTTCACGGTCTCCATAAAACACTCAAATGCCTCTGTATTAAGTAAGTATCAAGTCTGTTATGCTAAATATCTCAAAAATACTGCTCTGACAAAGGAACATGCTCTGAGTCGTAACCTAATAACAGTTTTCATGGAGATGATTATAACAACACGCAGACTGTTGTAAAAGGGAAAAGGACATTCCCCAATTGCGATGTTGTTCTGTGCTTTTCTTTTTTTGTCCTTTCCCTTCCTCTTCTTCCGACCACGTTTGCATTCCTTCTTCCTTAGTCTCTCTTTCTCACCCTTCTCATTCTCTGTTCTGCTTCACATATCCCTCCACTACACACTCCTCTGTACAGGCTGCATGATAACAGAGATACAGACACACAGTATGTAGGACAATCAAGACGCAGAGAAAGTGAGTCAGCCCTGACCTGTACAATACAGTGTTTTGCTCTTAGGTCAGCTGCTTTGCATTTTCAATCTGTTTCTCTGCCTATCTGACACCACTCTTCCCTTCCGCATGGTAACAGAAAGCCGGAGGAGGTCAGATAAAGCTGAGGGAGAGAAAAAAAAAAGAGTTAGAGTGTGTGAGGCTGACTCCAGATTAAAGGACAACATTCTGGGAATTCCTCTCTGCTGAGAGCATCCTCCCCCTCACCACCACCATCCTCCTCCTCAGCCCTCACTGCAGATCTCCGCTCGAGGGAGGAAATGGCTTCCCCTGCCCCAAAGGACCTCCAGACCTCCTGGGCCGGACCTCCAAGCCTGTCTGACTTGCAACATCCGGACCTGTGCCACTAGCGCACTGTGTGTGCATGCACGGCGGAGGAGAATGACAATAGGGGTGCATGCATGTGAGCGCGGGGGCGTTTGGTTTGTGTTATGTGTGAGTACTCGCACGTGACTGTGTGAGCACCTGCTTTTGCCTGGATTCACGTGCTTTAGTGCCAAGTGTTTTTTGTGCATGTGTGCAAATGTATGCAAGTTATCTGCAGCATGTGGTTTAAGGAGAATTCTATTACAACTTTGGTCATACACTGGTCATATAATTCTTGCTGAAAGTTGGATGAGAAGATTGATAGCACTCAAGTGTGTTAAATATTAAGCTTCTGCCAGGAGATGGTTAGCCTAGCCTTGTATAAAGACTTGAAGAAGCTGGAAACACCTAGCCTGAATCTGTCAAGTCGACCTACCAGCACTTCTAAAGCTTCCTAATTAATATGCGATGCATACGATTTACATTTCAGGTATAAACAAACCTCTAAGTGAGCTTTAGAGGTGCTAGTATCTGGTCCTCCTGAATAGAGCAAGGCTAGTTTAGTTTGCAGCTGCTTCCAGTTTTTATGCGAAGCTAAGCTAATCATTTGCTGGCAGTGGCTTCATATTTAACGGACAAACAAAAAGTGGTATCAATCTTCTCATCTCACTATTTGTTAGTTAAATGCATTTCTCAAAGTATCATGCAGTTCCATTTAACTGCTGCTGTGTTGACAACCTGTTTGACCACCTGCGCAACATCAGGCTAGTTGTTTGCAGTAATATTGCTGTGTTACCAGATCTCAGCAATGTTTCTGACGAGCGCAAAAGTATAATGACCCATAGAAATGATGGCCCAATCTACATAAATAATTCACAATTTGTGACTCGAATCATCTTTTGACCAGTGCCTAGGATTTAGTGGCATCTAGAAATTAGCTTAGAGATTGCAAACACCTCTTCTCTAATTCCTGTTCCAAGCGTGTAGAAGAACCTATGGCCAGGACCACAGACAGTGTTTGGTTTGTCTGTTTGGAGTTACTGTAGAAATATGGCAGTGCAACATTGTGACCTCTGTGGAAGATGATTCACTCCCTCTGCAGATATAAAGGGCTCATTCTAAGGTAACAAAAACCAATGATTCCTTTGCTGAGGTAATTATAAGTAAAGAAAACATACTAGCGCAAGAGTGAGTGCTGTTGTACTGAATAATAGCATGGCTGTGATTTGGTTATGTACAAGCTCTATTTATTAGTCAACAGTAATAAACAGCAGATTATGATTTGTTTGTTTATTTCATAACTTATTGACTTCACTAACACAAATAGTTCCACAAACACAGTTTTACTGTTGCTGTTGTTACTTTCTAAAGTAATAACACCTGAAATCTTGATGCAGAGTTGCAGTGAAAAGACAAGACAGATGCACGCTGTCTGCAGCGCATCTCTGCAGTCTAAAAAAAGGAAGAGCGACTGATTTGAAAGGCGTCACATCATGTCGGGAGAAATCCTGACCATGACTCTGCCCATTTTCACTGGAAACAGATCATAAGTTTGCGAGATTTATTGAAACTTTGGCAATATTTGCTGTCTTACCTTCAATATAGCTCCTGTCTGCTCACTGGTGCAGCTCTGTGTCTGCGACACAGTGTGTTGGGCTATTACCTGTGACTTCTCACCAATCAGAGAGTTCTGTGGGCGGGATATTGAACCAGACTGCAGAGTGCAGTAGTGTATTATACTGTACAGTGTATAATTATCTATTACATGTACTATAGTATGGTATAATACAGTACTGTATTCAAAGTATAGTGTATAGTATTATAGTATTATTAGAGTGCCACTTTTATTATGTATATAACTGTTACTATAAACTATACTATATTATATTATCATCATCATCATCATCATTAATATGATCTGATCCATGACTGGGCCTTTAAATCATGGCCAAATTATGTTTGGAGTTGTTGGGAACCACATTCTTCATCCCTCACCCCCATCCTCCTCAACTCCCACCTCCATCATGACACAAATGTTTTCCTGTCCTCTACATGTGGACTTCCGAGGGGGACCTTCACTGTGACCTGATGCCATGAGGATGACTGAGGCCAGGGCTTAAGGGTGCCGCGCCGGAGGCACTGGGGCTGATGGAGCTTGGCCGGGGGCCCGTGTTTACATTCCCTCTCACTGAGGAAGCCCAGGATGAAAGCGCACCACTGCGCACACAGACACATACCATCTACACACACATGCACGCTCACAGACAAGCACTTTGGATGCACCGGAGGCCAAATAACTGCTGTAATTGAATCAATAACAGCGTGATTGGAGGTTTTAACTTTCAGCAATTACCGAATAAAGTGGAATAAACGTTCAAGTGCAGTTAAGTCTCGCAGGTAAATGGCTTGACTGTTTCATGCTTTGAGTCTTAAGCTAGAATTTGATTACATTCCTGAAAGCAATCCACCACAAATTAAAGTCTTCCTACGTGAATCTGAGGAAGGAAAACGGATAAAGGCTGCAGAGTGTATAGGCAGGCCACGTATAGGAGAAGGAGAGCGGATGTTATAATAATAATAATACGAGCATAACTATGCAGTCTGAGAGTACAGTGGAGCTGAGGCTGTAATGTTGTGTCTCCAGAGAGGCCCCATTCGAAGTTCTAGCAGTCAGCCATGTTGTAAACACCATTATTTCACTCCTCCCTCACTTTCCCTCTTTCATTCTTTCTCTTGTTCTGCAAAAAGGACAATTTACAGTCGCAACAATACAGCCGCACCAGGCCAAGAAAGGAAATAAGGAAGGAGAGAGACGATTTAAGGGAGAGATGAAGAAGGGTAGAGGCTGAGGGAGGGAGAGACAGAGTTACAGGCCTAGAAAGAAAAGTGCAAGAGCAGCACACAAACTGTATACAGTAAAACAGAAAAAAGGGGCACTACAACTGTTGCCAAAGTATGCACAGTGTACAGGAATGCAGCATGGGGCCCTCGGCGAGCGAAACAAAGACAGCACAGTCAGTGGCTCTCTCTCCCCAGTGCTACCACATCCGCACATCATTAGCTGGAAAATTCCTGATATATGCTGTAATTTTTTCTCTTTTTTTTCCTCCTCTTCCTCTTTGCCGTTTGCTGGTACAGACACGGCTTTAATATCCAGATGCCGGTGTGTGCGGGTGTGTGCACATGCACTGCACACGCACAGATCAGTAACCCCTTTTCCCCACACGGAGCATTGCCAAAAGACCATCAACAATTAATACAGTGGAGTGCAGACGAGTGTGTGTGTGTGTGTGTGTGTGTGTGTGTGTGTGTGTAGTGAGGTACACACAGGAAAACTTAAATAAGACTTGCACTGTGTATATGAGGGCATGCATCTATGTGTGTGCAAACATTAATAACAATGTGATTGTCTGTGTTTGAACGTGTGTATGTGCAGTATATCCGTGATCATATATGTGTGTGTGTGTGTGTGTGTGTTAACTGTGTGTGTTTGCTTATGTCAAATTGGGGCCAGCCCCTTCGCGCCAGCCGGCTGCAGTCAAAGCATAGAGGATGACTTTTCCTTTTTTTTCCCATGCGGAGCCGTTTGAGGAGATATCTAAACATTCCCAGAGTGCGCTGCACGTGCTCTCCTGCGTGCAGTGCAAAAGGGTTTTTCCCCCCCTCCCTCTCCCTGCCACTGCCTGCCTTTTTGTCTGTCTGTCTGTCCAGAGTAGAAACACATTGTCTGGCAGAAGGAGAGATTCACAGACACGACTGTCCAAAGATGACTGTCCAGTTCATCTTTGGTCATCACTCAGAAATTTCAGTTTTATTAGCCTCAGCTCCTAAGCTCTTTTTCCTGAAATAGATTATTTCTCATAATAAGAAACAATACAGGAAAATGACCCTTTTCAATAAATCTTTTGTAAAAGTAACTTTAAAGCTACTCCATGGAGTTTTTAACTGGTTATGAAAGTTTCAGTTTAATTCTGAACCCTCTATATGATCTTCATAAATTAACCAGACTATCCACGGGAAGACCGACTATTCCTACATAATTATTCTTAACACCTGCCACTGGGTCAGACTCGGTAAAATCCAATGAAACAAGTCCATGCTTACATTTTCCAGGTAGTAGTAATTCTACGTTAGCCAGTTAAAAAGAACCAGGAAGAGATTTTTAATTTCATTTTGTTTCTGATATTTTGTGGTACGCTGGTAACACTACTGCTTTTGTCCAGAGGAGCCTCCAAAATCAACAAAATATTAAAGTTCCTTTTAGTAGCTTTAAATCCTAACAATCCAATGTTTCACAACTGTACAATTTATTAATGGTTAATTTAGTAAATATCAGTGCAAAAACAGAGACCTATGAATTGTTTTACATTTTTTCAACTCTGTGTGCATTTTAAAAATTAGAAATACTGTTTGTTTTTTTTACACATTTACTGTAAATTAAAAGTAAATTCTTAATAAAACCTAATGAAAATCAATTTAACAGAATTGTCCTATGGTTACTTTCAATACATTCAAAAAATATAACAATGCCCTATTGTAACTTCATAGTAACTTGCCATTTACAAACAGGGAAGATGTGGTAAATTATGTTTTGCAAAGAGGTTTTCTTAAAACTGTTAAATAAAACTTAATTTCAAAGCTACTGCAAGGAACTGTCATATTTTGCTGATTTTGGAGACCCCTGTGGACAAAAGCAGTTGTGTTTCCACTGTAATAAAAAAATAAAAAATAAAATACTATAAATAAAAGTCTCCTGCTACTTCCTTTTAACTGTCTAATGTGCAACTGACCATAACTTCAGAATTTAGCAGACGTTAAGAATAACTATATAGAAACAGATTATCTTCGTCCTGATGGTGTCGTTTGCTTACGTAGCTCATAAAGAGGCATCAGTAATAAAATGAGACTGTTTCATAACCAGTAAAAAAAACTCTTTGTAGCAGCTTTTAATTACATGGGAAAATCTTCATCAAGATGCATGCGGTTTGCCAGCTTAAAGACATCTCATCTGCATTATCATCACTATCTTGTAAGATTATCAGAGCATGCAACAAGTGAGAACACACCAATCTAGACTTTCCCCTGACCCTTAACTCAACATTCATACAGTCAAACAAGGGCCCACAAATGGGAAACACAAATCAGACTGAATAGAGTCCGACTGCTCTTGAAAGCTTTGTATTGTAAAAGCCTGTCTGCTGTTTGAGTGCGGGCAGGAAATCTGGTTTCAATTTGTTTAATGTCGTCTGAGATATGGGTGTCTTATTCTGGTAATCGTAGTGGGAGGGCTATAAGCAGAGGGAACTAAGGGGAAGAGTTGGGAAAATACCTTCCATCAGGTAACAGTTTCACTCATGCATGTCACCAACAGCAGAGTTTACAGGAAACAATGACAGTGACAAGAAGATGTAGTTTTCAAAAAGCCAATAATACTAGTAATAATAACTGTTTCATGTGTCACATAAAGGGAAATTTAGAAGCTATTTATTCACTGAAAAAGACTTGAAAGAACCAGGCTTAGAGGGTCATAAAATTCCCTTTGGCTCAATAACAGACTCACTTTAGATAAGCTCAGAGGCAAGACAAAAAAACATTTTCACCACTAATAAGCTTATCTTGTCATCTCCTGGATATTATGGCAACCTCTTTAGTGTATTTTGGGTTCCAGCTAGAAAAACTGGAGTTCAGCAGTAAGTGTTAACATAAAAGTCTGGTGGCATTCCCCATGAGTTTTCCAAATCTAATTTGACGGGCAACGATATGCGCATGATATGCATGAGTGTGGAAGCTAATGGGTTTCACGGGACCATCCTGTCAGCTGTGTACTACAATAATTGCCAATGTGTGGCTAGTGTGGATGAAAACACAACCACGGTCAGGTCACTATCTTTAGAAAACAACACCTGACCTACCCTCCTCCGTCACTTCCAGAGAAGAGGTCATAGCCTCACAAAGGATCTCACCTTATCACCAGAAGATGCAAATGGAACTATAGTTCCTAAACAACACCGTTTCCTAACACACAGCAAACAAGTGACCTCAAGAGGACGGATCATGAGAAATTATCCAGATTTCCCATGTGCAACACCACTTTTGATTTCTCCCTCTGCAACTGAGTAAGTTAAGTGTCCTTGTTATTTATTCCTAACTAACAAATTTCATAGGTCAAACTTGTTTCTATGTAGTTGGAGGACAGTTTACTTTCTTGTAACTCCCAACAGCTCCCCAATTTGCTTCCATACCTCATCTGTTTTGATGATATCCCTGTAAAGAGGGCACTGTGATCACAGAACACGTACTGCTTCTCAAATTTGTAAAATAGTCTCTTGTCGTCCATGTTGACTGGAGACTATTCACAAACTTTTATTTTGATTTTGACCAAAGAAAATTAAGATGCAGGTGAAGCAAGTGGACAAAACTTCACAAATATAGAACCAGAGCCAGTGTTGTTGTTTTTTTTCAAACAAGCGACACTTCGCTTAGCTTGTTTGCCGATGCACAGAACAGGTTAGAAACATCCTCATTAGAAAAAACTGAAACTATCTGATATTCCCCCACTTGAATCCAGTCAGGAAGCAGTCAAAGAGTTATTTCTTAAGACCTCTTTACCAAGCTGCTGAGAGCAACTTTTACAAGGGAATGGAGAAAACTTGTGCTAGTCGCTAATTGACCCTGTTTCTATGCATGGCATGTTTGTACAAGGTAGAATCATATACATATCAGTTGCCTAACTGTGCTGTATATTAAAAATGAAACTGCCTGAATGTGAAATAAAATATTAATCGATACGCATGAGCAGAGGATTAAATTGGATTCAGGTATGATGAGTGCATTTGAGTTGTGTTTACCATCTCCACTACACATGTTTCCATCTGTTGCTGATTTGATCCTTATTATTAACTCACCCGCCACAAAAATTTTAAAAGTTCATTTTCAATCGTTGATGCAAAAAGGTGCACTGCCTGAAGCAAGTCCTAGTAACTCATGAGTCCTCTGGGGTCACCGACTTCTCTCAGACTTTGTAATTACTTTTAGACCAAAAGCCTGAGAGTCCTAAAGTTAGGACTCTCCACCCGCGGCCAGTTAGGAGCTACTTTTAGCCTCATGATGTTTTAGGAATGTGTCCTTTGACTTTGATTGGACAAGTCCAAGTCAAATGATGGAAGCTTTCCCTCTAACTTGTTAAAAATAAATATTTGTACCAGTATTTAAATGTTAATAAGTCATGTTTTAACACTGCATTACACACAGGAATTTCAGTATCACAGCAGACTGGGCTGTATTTTGCTGTTGCATTTATTCTAAATTCAAACATTAACAGAAATGTTTTTCCCTAAAGTGCTTTGGCAGAGATGGGATCTCAATGAGGTGGACAGAAAAAGACCCCTCTCCACTCTTTTCTGGCATGTCAGATTAACCCATCAGCTTTTCCCATCTGCCCGTCACTCAAGGCAGTACAATGAGCCTGTAGCCAGACTGGGGTCATTAAAAAACCATCAACAAAGCAACGGACCTCCAGGGACTGCCAGGGGCAGCCTAATCTGGACCCCAGTACCAGCCCAATGGGTGGTCTCCCTCCCTTTCTCTCCCTCTTTCTCCCTCTCTCTTTCGGGGAGGGTGAAATATGTGCAACATGGTAGGTGGGTGATGCCGATGGGGCCATCAGTCACACGCAACCATGCATGTGCAAATGTACCCAGACTCCATCACATGTTTTTTTATACACACGCAGAGATTGCATTTTCTGTCGGGGACATATTAAGGGACCATTCGCCCCCAAATCAAAAGTTCATGTTTTCCTCCACACTGTAGTTCTATTTATCCATCCAGATTGTTTTGTTGTGAGCCGCCAAGTTTTGGAGGTATCGGCCGTCTGCATTCTTTCTAATATAATGGAACTAAACAGCACTCAGCTTCTGGTGCTCAAAGTAAACCTCAACAACTTTGAAAAAATATCTAATTGCAATCATTTTGCCTGATATTGCAATTGTGATATGATTTGTGATATGAAAGGTAATTATAATATTTATGTCATTATTTTCATTTTCATTTAAAAACACTGTTTACGGTATAATTTTTGTGGGGCTCTGGACCAAACAAAGAAGTCTGTTGAAGTCGTGCAGGCCAGGAGATTATATTTAGAATATTCTATTTAAATGCTATTTTGATGTGCCTTTAGCAAATATTGCACCTCCTGTGATATTTGAAAACTGCAATAGGCCATTGTGATTTCAATTACGTGTTCGGCCCCAGTTTAAAGTGCTAGAAAAAAAAAAACATTTGAAAACCTCAATAGCAATGTCTTCTTCCACAAATCATGATTTGGTTGCTCCAAACCCCATTCCCTAAAATTCTGGATGCTGTGTAAAATGTAATTAAAAACACAAGGCTATGATTTGCATTTAACTTGTGTTCAACTGAATTCAGTACAAAGATGTTCAATGTTCAAACTATTGTTTTTGTAAATATACAGCCATTTTGAATTTGATATCTGCAACATGTTCAACAAAGGTTGGGACAGGAACATAAGAATGAGAACGTTTTAGAATGTTCAAAAAACGCCTGTTTAGAACGTTCCACAGGTTAACAGGTAACAGTATTATGATTGGGTATGAAAGGAGCATCCTTAAACTTGCTTGTTGCTCATAGGCAAGGATGGGGCAAGGCTGACCACTTCGTGAAAATACAAAACTGCAAGGAGTTTAGGGATTTCACCATGTACAATCCATAATATCATTAAAAGATTCAGCGAATCTGGAGCAATTTCAGCAGAAAACCAACACTGAATGCCTGTGAACTTTGACCCCTCAGGTTGTACTACATTGAAAACTGACATGGATTGTATAAAGGATACTATGCGGGCTTCACACTTCACAAACACCACCAACTTCTCCGAGACCAAGCTCATATGAGACGGACTGAAGCAAAGTGGAAAACTGTGCTGTGTCCACATTTCAAATTCCTTTAGGAAATCATGGATGTCCTCGGGACTAAAGAGGAAAAGGACCATCCAGACTGTTATCAGCACTAACTCATTATGGGGAATCATGGGTAACTCTTACATCTGTGAAGACGTCACGGGCACATACAGGTCTTGGAGCAACATATGAGGCTCTCAAAACAACATTGTATATCAAGCAAGAATTGGAAAGAAATTCAACAATTAGTGTCCTCAGTTCCCAAATGTTTCCTGAGTGCTGCTGAAAGAAAAGGTTACGTATCACAGTGGTAAACTTGTCCCAACTTTTTTTGCAACGTGTTGCAGACATGTAACTCAGAATGAGCGTATATTTACAAAAAAAAAACAAAACAATTAAGTTTATCAGTTTGAACAATAACATCACGTTTTTGTCTTTGTATTCCGTTGAATATAGGTCAAAATGAATTCACAAATCATTGCTTTCTGTTTTACCCAGCAACCAAATTTGTTGGGGGAATTTAGTCTGTAGTTTGGTGTTTTAAGCAGCACAAGCTGAGTGCCCTCAAGCTCCATTATATTAAAGAGAGAGCAGAAATCTCCACAACCGTTATCTCCAACACTCTGCAACTCACACCAAAACAATCTAGATGGACAAAAAGCAAGAGAAAAAAAAATGTCTTTTTTATTTTGGGGGTGAACTGTCCCTTTAACGACCCAGCATGTTGCTAGGTGAGAAAGCAAATTCACTGCATAAAAGAGAAGTTCGAGCGACGCCGTTAAATCATCAGCAGAAAGTACGAGAGTGCTACTTTCAGTTAGTGACACGGGGGGGAGAGAAAGAGGAGCGAGGGACTGTTTTTGACGACTTTATGCAAATGCTCACTTCAGCCATCTTGTCATTCTAGAAGTGCTAAATGAATCACTTTGAAAGTGAGAGAGAAGTGTCTTGTTCGCTTAAGCAACAGCAGTTCTCCAAAGCCCATCTGTCTGCCAGTAACGGTGGCATTAGGTGACTAAATAAGCAACTGCTGCTCTGTTGGGCAAAGGGGAAGATCCTCTTAAATGCTGTGTGTCTTAGTGTACATGTGCACTGCATGCAGTGTAGATTATCTGCTTTTATTAGCAAGAGGAAATACTGAATGGATGAATGGAGATTGTGTGTGTGCGTGTGTGTGTTCATGTGTGTGCGTTGGACTGATAGGGGGATTCCAGACACAGGCACATTAATCTAGAACCGAAGATCCCGTGCTCACGTTGCAGCTCTCCGCTCCAGCGCATGTGTGCACTAAAACACACACACACAACCTCCATCTCATTTTTGTGGCCCAATCTGTACAACCAAGAAAGGAAATGAGTGTGAGAGTGTGAGTGCAAAGAGATTCACATTCATGTTATGTGCCTCCGTGTGTGTGCATGAGTAGTTTCGGGGACTCGTCACTTGGCATTCATATCTAAAGGTGAATTCCCGGGTAAATATTCTAAGAGTCCCCATCAAGACATATATGACATCAACTCAAAGACAAAACCTCCAGTGAAACCACACACACACACTGAATATTGCGTAACACTATGTAAATTCTATGGTTAAGTAAGTATTCCTCTGTGACTTAACTTTGTATTATCATCAATCAGAAAGATAAATTACAGAAATTAACTGAGAAAATACCAACTAATCTTGTCTGAATCATAAAAATTACCCCTCATAATAATACTGAGAAATTATGGTTTAGGGCCTCGGTTACAGTCACACATCAGTTAAACAGATAACTGACAACAATCTGCCATGACATTCATAACAGACATTTATCAGTACGCCCTCATAACTGCCGTCTTAATTATTCATATAAGTGCGTGTTAAATTGTTATGATATTCACTTAATTAATAACCCCCTCATTTTAACTGTTATTTCATCAATGATCCCATCATAGATTTCAGTTATTGGTGATCAGAAATCTAAGTCACTTGTAATGTGCTGCTTGGTTGGACTTATTGGCATTTATAAGACTGATTTACTGTTCATATAATGAGTATAAAATAATAAGAATGGTACAATAAATAATACAATAAATTTGAAAAATATTTTTTTGAAAAAACAGCCAATGAGTACTTTTCCTGGTGTGCCAAGAAAAACAAATCTATTAAAAGTCTGACCACGCCAACTTCATAAAATGCTGATTTAAAGTAATAAAAGAAGCTAAACTCAACCTGAAAAAGCTACACTGAACCTATACAGCAAAACTTGAAAACTTGTTTTCAAGTAGTTCAATACAGAATTTCCCTCCTTTTTCCTTGTGTGTGGTGGACTGTAGGGATGTTAATTATTAATCAGTAATTGCCAATAAGAATTTAACCAATTAAATTATGTTTTAACCAGGGGAGAGCAGCCGTTTCAGGCGAGAGCCTTATTGTTTTATTATTCTCTTTACTTGAATCGTTTGTTCTACATAAATTAATCTTTCACATTACCACCACATATCCAAGAAGCTTCTTCAGTTCCAGAACTGAAGAAGCTTCTTGGATGAGAGGCAAAACGTCTTCAAGAACTCTATCAAGTCCAGTTGCCTATAACAAACTTTGCTACGAATACCATGACCTGGATGACTGAGAATGTTCACAGACAAACCTAAAGTGATAAAAAGACATGTTTTTATCTTATTCATTATTAATGATTAATCGATTATTGATTGTTGACGTGTTCAATTACTGGTTAAACCCTAGTGGGCTGTCGAGTGATTCAAGTGATTCAACACCTCAGTGTGAATGGTTACTGTGCATGGAGTAACTGGTTTTCCACCTAAACTTTCGATGAACCAGATTAGTCAAGTCATGCTTTATGTCACAATGTAAGCAAACAAATTGCATCTGCTGTCCTTAAGAAAGTGATCACAGAGCACAATGAGTTCTTATTATGTGAGATGTACGTATATATGTCAGCTCTATAGTTGCCATGAAGGGGGGAGCACCTGCTTGTGTCCACTAGCTCAGCTGCTTTCTCTTGTTGTGCAGTGACAATAGCAGAGACACATGTGCCAGTCTGTTCTGGTGCTGAGAGCAGAATAAAAGTTTGTATTCTTTCCCAAAGGATGTTTATATTTACTTTATATGGGCAGATGCTGCAGTACTGGTTGTACTGGGTGAGCCTGACTTAAGTTCCCATGAACTTTGCTAACTTTGCATAACGAACGTTGAATGGCCTTAGCTTACAACCCGCATCCAGCTTCATCCTGCTACCATTGGTTCTAGTGCCTCATCTGCAGATTAGGTGATTAACATTAAACTGTCTGTTCATTGTAGCGTGTTGATTAATGTTTGGCATTTTCTTCTCTGCTAGCGGCGCAATCTGACACCACCAAAGTGAAACAAACAAACACGCTTTATTTGAAAACCGTCAGGAAGGCCAGTGCTAAAAACCGGTCCTCCACTACTCTGAATTACAATATAATGATAATATCCAAACCTTATCCAGGCTAGTCAGGTTCATTTAAAGGCATGGGTGCAGCACATCAGAAAAACCTTCTCTCATTAAATAAAGGCTTATAACGAGGTACTTAGCTACTGTTGCCGTGTACCTTAATCTTAAAAGTCTCATCTCTCCTGATTTCAAGCTCTTCCAAAGACTCCTTTCAGTCTCTCTCTCAACTTTATCTGGTCATCAGACCCCAGAGCTCAACAGTTGGACATCAAAGTACCGACAGTGGGAAGGGAGGGGTGTCTGTCTCTCCTCGTCTGTCCCATCCCTGTCTGCAACAGCCACTAAGGGATTCCTGAGACGGACCACGGGGGCCCTTGGCTCTCACTTTACACAGAGAAACCCTATCATTTGGCCCAGTGCTGCAGAGCTACCCGCTGATGCCCTGTAAGTGCCCGCTACATCACATTAGATGCTTTTCATCTAACTCTCTGGAGATGGGACGCTGGTTCAAGGCGGTGTGTGTGTGTGTGTGTGTGTGTGTGTGTGTGTGTGTGTGTGTGTGTGTGTGTGTGTGCGTGCGTGCGTGCGTGCGTGCGTGCGTGCGTGCGTGCGTGCGTGTGTGTGTGTGTGCGTGTCTGTGCGTGTGTCGCTCAACAAGCCTTGATGAGACTGACGGCATGAGTTTGAGCATCAATCCAGAGTAACTTTGCCACTGGTAGCACTGGTGGTGGCAACTTTCGCAACTGGTTGCACCCCCAGATAATTTGTTTTTGGTTCAGCATGGTATTTATTTATGACCTTGCATGCTTTACAGCTAAATTATTAATAATGCTTATCATTGTTATTTATTCTTCTTTGTTGGATTACATTTAATTAAATGTGTGCTTAAAATACTGCACACATGAAAAGCAAAGTGTACTATCATTTTGTGTATTAAAAATGTCAAAATACACTATTCTGAAAGAAAAGTCATGCCACTAAGATCTAAGTGAATGAACTGTGCAAAACATCCCAGAATCGAGAGATATCTTTTCTTTTTAATTCTTGCAAGAATCAGATATGGAGCATATTTAGAGATTTTTTGATATGCTTTATACCAGGTCAAATACTAGGCCAGCATTTCTCTCATATAGTACACTATGTCCAGATACATCTACTGTTGCATACACATTAAATAAAATATCTGAATATGTCCTCATGCCATATAGAGTAATAAGTGGACTCACCAGAATATGACCAAAACAGTGGCATACCATCACTCTTTGTCAGTGAAGCATGTGTGCCGCTTTCAAAACATGGCATCAATCATACCCAAAAATATCATAAACTCCATATTCTGATAATGGCAGAGTAGTCCCAATGCAGAGATAAGATACGCAAAAAGATCTGAAGTCTTACAATGCTGAGATGGAAGAATATCCAACATGGATTTTTCATAGATGGGTCAGAGTTTGACAGACAAAACCATTTCTAGATTCTGGGGTACTGTGCAGTATTGATAACTGACCCGAATTCATGATGAAGCAAGCCAGCTACTTCAAGTTATAGCTGGTTCCCAGGGCATTACAAGGGATGGGCTGACCTTCATTGAAGATAGCTAGCTAACATTTGCTTAATAACCACTGCACAGGAATTAAAAAATGTTAGTATTAACACTCAAAGTATGCAAAGAAAAGGGTTAACACAAGCCCCCTCTCTCCATGGCTCTGGGTATAATGATGTCATAAACTGTCATTGGTCAGAGTCTGAATCCCTGTTGAGTAGTGCAAAAATATGCATATGTAATGATAAAAGCATGTGCAATGACTCTGCAGTCATTACGAAAAAAAAGTTTTTTGCATTTAACCAGTACATGCCTACATTTTTGTGATCCTCTCACTTGTTCTTGCTGTATGTTTCAATTGTGTGTGAAGGTTTATTTGTTCCTCTTTGTCTCTTTTTGGTTATGTGTGGGTTCACTTCAAAATAAAAATATCTAAATTTGTTCTGTTCTCTTAATACACATATCAAAGTGCCCCAATAGATTGATAGTTTATGCATCTTTCATCTGCATGGAGATCTCAACAGAAGATTAAGAATGCAGATGTAAAACTATGTAGTGCTTACTAACTAGGGCTGTATGATAAAAAAAAAAAAATCATATTGAGCTTATTTTGACAGCTATTGCATTATGAATCACAATTAGTGTCAATGCTCATTTTTGAGTCACAATTTCCATTTTCACTAAGAAAAAAAAGTTAAAATCATGATTGTGTGACATTTGTTGAGGAAGAAGATCTGTAGGCAAAGAGGGCATTTCTGCAGCACTACAGTACTTCATTATAATGCTGTTTTGTCTAATATTTTTTCTTTATTAAAAAATTGCAGCTTCTGCGGCTTGGATGTTGCACTTGGCCATATTGCCATTTTGATTATATTTGATTAATTGTGCAGCCCTATTACTTATGTATACAGGTTCCAAATGAGACCAACTCATCAGGGCCTGTACTCAATATGAGATCATGAGCTAATACATTGGATCATGCAATATTTCCCTGTCCAAATCTATTTATGCCTACGACCCAGTTAAAAACATCCTGCGACCCACTTTTGGTTTCCTATTCATCAGTTGGGATTGGTTGTTTGTTTTGAGTGCCTCTGTTGTGACAAACTATTGGATGAGTCCTGCTGCGTTAAGGGATATGAACAAACACAACTCACCACAGAGGTGAGCGCCATCTGGAAGCTGTAGATGCGGGCCAGGCCAAAGTCAGCCAGTTTGATCTGTCCTCCGCTGGTGACCAGGATATTCTGGGGTTTCAGGTCACGGTGAACCACGCGGTGCGAGTGCAGGAAGTCCAGCCCCTGGAGCAGCTGGTACATCATATCCTGTAAGACAACAAAAACAGAAAGAACAAAAAGAGAGAGGGGGGGACTTTTGTAAACATGACACAGGACACAGTCAGAATTAATACAGTGAGGTTCATCTGAGAATAAGATACTAGAGTCATGATAAAAAAAAAAAATACACTGATGAGTGTGAGCTTGAGCAAACAGCAGCAAGTTATTTGAAGCGGGGCCGTATAACCTTAATCTGTTCTGTAAAAATCGACTTGAAATTCTTGTGAAAACCGCCAGTAAAATCTCAGGGGGAGTCAGATCAAGCTTTTGGTCATTTATAACAGACAGGTACTTAGGAGAGCTAATGCCATACCGGCCTGTCAGGACCACCCACTCCAGAGGGAGTTTGAGCTGTTGCCCTCAGGTCGCCTTTTCAGGGCACCTGTTCAGAGGACTAAAAAGACTCCATGCCTCTTTCATATCAAGTGCTATAGATATGCTCAATAGCAACTAGCACCTTGACTGCAGTCCTGCACTACGCTGGCACTTTTTGCACTTCAGCGTTCTTGTGTATTTGTACTTGTACAAGATATGAATTTTTCATTCCCTTGAACTAGTATGTGGTTTTGTTAATGTCATGTTTCCTATTTACCGTTGTTGCTGTTTTGACGACATGGCCCTTTTATATTGTGTTTTTCTGTAAACTCTTGTTACACAACAAATTTCCCTGAGGGGACAAAGATAACCTAACCACAGCACTTCATTGCTAGTGCGTCACGCACCGACTATTGATAAGTACCTGACACAAACTCACTTCAAATCATCCTAACTATCCTTTTAATTGTCCTTGTAAAATGCCAAAGACAGATGGTTTCATGACCCCACAGCTCTACATTGACATTTGAATTCATTCCTCTGTTAAACCAAGTAACAAAAGGCCTGAATGACAAGACCCTGCAGTGGGAAGTTAAGTATAAAGGCTGGGACACTGTGGCACGGGGGGAGTTAACTAGACGAGGCCTGTGTCTTTTCTTGTCGACTGTAGCAGATGTTTGATAACTGACACACACACAGAATAGGGGCAGCGAGAGGCCCCGCTCTGTACAAGCATGGATCTCTGTTTCTCAGCAGCTGTCCTGCTCGAGTTAATTGGCACTCGTTCTCTTTTTATGCCCAAAAGCTGACCTCAGTTAGAAATGGTCATAGGCACTGCAACTGTAGCACACAAGCAAAAGTAAAACTGGTGTGAACAGCAATGAACTATGTTGGGACCAGCTTAGACTTGTTCTTTTCAAACGGAAAGAGCCTAAAACAGGTCCCGCACCTGTAAACAAATAAGTCATTACATGGGATTGTGGGCCAGGTGGTTTTTGGCAGAGCTTTGGTTTGGATTGTGTGATCAAATAGTCTTGGGAGAGTTATTTCAGGTTAAGGCCTAATAATAAATCAGAATGAATAAATATTGAGTGGATGAAGATAAAAATGTAAGTCTCCACATTTATTTAGTCTAATTGAGCACCGTAACTAATGATTTTAATTGTTGATTAATCTTTTGATAATTTTTTCGATTTATCAATTAGTTGGTCGGTCCAAAAGGTTGAAATTTTGATCAGTGTTTCCCAAAGCTTGAGATGACATTGTCAAATGTCTTGCTTTGTCCACAATCCAAAGGTATTCAGTTTACTGTCAGAGAAGAGTAAAGAAACCAGAAAATATTCACATTTAAGGAGCTGGGAAAAGAAAAAAAAAAAAAAAGCTTTTTTTCTTGAACTGATTAATCAATTATCAAAATAGTTGGTGACTAATGGTTGACAACTAATTGATTAATCATGGCAGCTCTCGTCTAGTTAAAAAAACAAACGTGGTCAAGGAGACTGAGAGGATAGGAAGAGAAAAGAGAGACTTTTGTGAAGTGAAATGCCTTGATGCTTGTGGTGGTGTGTTGCATCCTAGCTCCGTACACCCCCCTCCAAAACACACACACACTCCCTCCCTATATACACACACATGCCCCGTACACACACACACACCCCAAAAAACCCTCCGCCAAGACCTCACAAGTGACATGGACCTGAGCCTGCAGCTCTATTCACTGGCCGACCAGCTGGTGAGTGAGTCAAAGGGGTCTGCACACTCAAGCAGAAAACATTAGCAAACGGCGCGGGGCTGGCTGCTGTGCTCGCCATGGAGGAGGAGACAGGGCGCCCCACACAATACTGTGTAGATGGGGAGTGATGTGTGTGTGTTTGTATACACACACAAACTGAGTGTCCCCCTGGGTCTGTCTCAACGTAATATGTGTTTATCTAAATTTCTATTTGTGTGCAATGGTACCTCAGACTGTGTAAGGGAGCATCAGTGGGTGTGTGTTTGTGTGTGTGTGTGTGTAAGCATGCACATGTGTGTGTGTGCCCTCTGACCAAGGGCAGGCAGGATGCATAAACAGACCTTCCTTTCTACATCTCCATCCAGCCATGACCCAACCAGGAGGGCAGCAGACAGACAGGGCCATAGGAGAGAGGCAGGCAGTTGGTTATTTTGTGTGTGTGTGTGTGTGTGCGTGTGTGGAGTGGGGGGGGTTCTGACACAATAGCATACCCCCCCCCCGCACCAGTTCCTCTCCGCTTTAAATAGCCATTTCGCCGTGCTGCTTCCTTTCAGCAGCATTTCCTAGTAAACACTAATTATCTCAGAACTGTGACTCTTGGACAAACACACAAACAATCTTGGCCCCTGTTGGCCTGAGTGCCATTTTCTCTGCTATATCAATTACGCTCACAACAACGGAGTCATGAAGAATATTCCAACTATGTTCAATAACACAACTTGCTGCACTGCAAATAGGGAATAGGGATGGTTCAATACCACTTTTTCATGTCCAATACCAACACAGATACCACAACCTTGAGCGTCTACAGAAACACAGACCAATTTGATACGTCTTTTTCTCTCCCTTAAACAGCTGTTAATAAAACATTTGCATGGATGCACTTTGTTTAACATCAAAAATATGCTCAAATCAATATTCCACTAAACAATGATTATTTTCATCAATCTGACAATTATTTTAATAATTTATTGTTTAGTCCATAAAATATCATAAATTTGTGAAACGTTCTCATCACAATTTACCAGAGCCAAATGTGCTGTCTTTTGCTTTTTTGCCCGACCAACAGCCCAAAACTAAACTCTTCATTTACTGTCATAACTGACAGAAAAAAAGCAAATCCTCACATTTAAGAACCTGGAAATGACAATCTATCAGAATGGTTGGAAATGGTTGGTTTTTTTCAATTGATTGATCAAATAATTGCACTCAATGAAAAAAAGAAATACATAGACTCAGTGATGCAATCCTGTTGCTATCACGCAAATGTATTTTTGTTTGGTCAGCAGCACATTCTGACTACTGTTCATGTGACACATCTCTCTTCATGGTATGTCACTCAAAGCTGAGTTAAACATTTATTTATAGTTATGGCTTATAGATCATACCAAATTGTATTTCGTCTTTTCCCCCTTGATATCCAATACAGTGACTTTGGCCAGTACTGAACGGATACACATACTGAATATCGTATTAACAAGGGTTGTCACAACTCTCCAAATCACCAATTCAATTTTCGATTTTCGGTTTAATATTGAAATTGGGACACCCCTACTATAGATGCATCCCCAATAAAGAAACACCAAGTGTGGAAATTAAAATGGCCAAATTAAAACTGCCATAAAGTTAAAGACCACCTGTGGCACATGGAGCAATAGTGAGACATCTTGGTCTCACATCTTAGTCTCATAGGTTGAAGGTTGATTTCAGCCGCAAGAAAACTCACAGGAGTTGCTCAACACACAACTGTCTTCAACTGGCAGCACTTCAACTATCAAACAACTTGGCCAGGAGGAAACAAAAAAAAAATCACACAAAAAGGCAACAGATCTGACCCTGAAAAAACAGGAGGAACCAGGAAAAAAGTAGTCAGCCCTCTGCAAGATGCAGTCAAAACATGGCTTTCTGAGTGCGCCTCCTTTTCTGATGCAAATGCACCAGAGGCAGCCATATTGTTTATTGTAGCTAGGCACAATATGGGACATCTGCCGGTTAGCGTTAGTGTAATTCCCTCCCCATGCTTCATTAACCTCCCCCTTTATGGGCCCAGAGAATGGGAGTTGTGGAAGCTTGGACGGTGGTGGTGGTGGCGGAGGAGGGTGGGTGAGACCCAAGCGCTGGCCCGGCTGAGGAGCACTGAGGCTGGGGCAGCGCGGCTGCTTGATGTCCTTCCAGCTCATTTGATTCCTGGAGGAGGACCTCTTTCATCAATGACCATGTGGTGGGTCTTGAGTCTGAGTAAGGCTGAGTGGGTGGTGGAGGGTGGGGGGCTGGAGTGGACAGGCTGCAGCAGGGTGGGGTGTCTGGTGCTAGGGGCAGAAAAAAGTATGCCTGTTCTTTTTAGTTTAGGGTCTTTGGTTGAGGGTGAATGTTTTTCTTGGTTTGGGGTATTAAAGGGTGACACTCTTGAATAGTGAGCATTTAATCAGACTGGTACAGGTGGGCTAAATGTGGGACTGCTGGACTGGGATCCAGTATCTGGTGTCATCTGGTGTAGCCAGGGGCAAATTAAATCACTGGGAAGGGGGGCAATTAAGGGGGTTACTGTGCAGTGTCCACTGTCCTAGAAATAACAGGGGATGGTGCCTGTGTCATCTTGTCACTCCATCATTGTCCTTTTGTCCCCTCCAGGCTCCAGCTGTATGGATGTTAGGAGAAAGCTAAAGAAGGAGGGGTGCCTTCAGGGGTCAGTATGCTTCAAACGAAAGGCCGGTCTGATCGTTGAACAGCGTCGAAATTAAAACCACCTCCCTCAAACGTTTCCAACGTCAGAACTTGGGGACTACGTCTAGAGCTGGGTATTGGTACTTGATACCTTCAAGGTACCGAAATAACCCTGTGCAAAGTAGTATAAAAACATCTCCAGTCAAGCAATACCTGCATCAATCCTTTTATACCCAGGTTTACATAAACTAAGAAATAAATTCTTTAAAAAAATTTTGCTCACAGCCAACAGCTGCAAACCTTCAATGCAACAGCTACAGCTAAAAGCTACACAGTGAAGTCGAGTGTGGTTTATTTGACAGAGGTGGCAGTTCAGCGTGCCAGGATGCCACCAAAACTCTTTGTTACTTTGCAAAACCAACAATCCTTCAAAAAAAAAAAGAATTCACATAGCAAATAGTCAGAGGTGTCGAGTTAAGAAAGCAAACAGGATTAATTCTTTTTTCGTAGGTTTTTTTTTTCACAGCTTTCTTCACTTCCCCCCACAATCGAGTGCAACACCATGAATGCCTGAGAAGATACTGTCCGAAAGTTTGTGCTAGAATCCCCATTTTAACGATAATTGGGTCTCACAATTTTCTATGATGGCTTTTTTTCAGCCCGTCCTCAATTGAGGACATTCAGAACAGCAACTAACACTTTAGCCTTCAGATGAGTTCGCAGTATGACCTAGTTCGTTTAAACTGACTGATCATTTAGCCAAGAAAACGCAAAATCATAGAACATTTTCAGAACTCAGAACATTTTCTATTCATTAATTAATTCATTAACTTATCATTTAAGCAATACAATTAGTTATTAAATTCATACCTCATGAACAATGAATTAGCTACAGCTACTGAAGCTGCAACTAACGATTACTTCCCATTTAAATTACTATAAAATGTAGCATAGATTATCATTATTATTATCAGTGAAAAGAAAAAAGATATTCAGTCTTCAATTACATAATGCAAAGACAAGCAGCAAATCCTCATTTGATTTATTTGATTTGAAGTGATTTATTTGTAGATTTATTTTCTATTGATCATCAGTAACGTGAATGATCATTTCAGCTGTAAAGACAAGGTTCGTACAGCTTTTTTTAAAAAGAATAAAACCACTTTCAACATACTGAAGCCAAACATTTCCAGACTCTGAAAATCTTTATCATCAAATCTAAATTGTTACTACAAATTCAATTGCAAATTCCTTTAAAATGATTATTTTATAAGGCCGATATTTAAATTCAAGCATATTCCTAACCTTGGTGGTTCCTAATGTAACAGTTGAAATTAAGCGTCTTATCAACACAATCATCACCGCACTGAGATATCCATAGAAACTACAGGACCACAGATTGTATCAGCTTTAGCACAAACCCTGGGAAAGCCTCAGGTGTGATCTACCTGACTCGTCTACGCTTGCACAGCATCCCACCAGTGTTACAGCTTGACACAAAACTTTCACACATAAACCCAGCCTGAGGGGTGAAAACCAACGGTTACTGTAGCTTCCAGAACTTCTCCGTTTCAAATATGACACTTTAAACTCTGAGGCCCCACTGTCCAAAAATAGAGATGTACCTCTCAAATATTGTGCACGATACATTTACAGACCTTGGGGTGAAACACGATAAAGAGATTTTTAAAAAGATTTGAGTGTGGGAAAGATTAAAACGAAGAGAGACAGTAACAGAGGAAAGCACTTGGTGACACATCCATTTCCGACCTTTTGGCAGAATGTAAATGGACACTCAATTGATTTATTTAAAGAAGTGGAGAAATTGATCGTGGTCAAAGTCAGTACTCTTGGGGTGGGTTGCACCAATGAGGATTAATGTTTAAACCAAATTAAACCTCTCTTTAAACCTCAGTTTTGTTTTTAGTCTAAACCTAGATTAAATTCTGTTGGACCAAACTTTTAAACTCCAATTTTAAATGTGATGCAGTATTAACTTTAAAGTTACCCTTGAGGAGGGTTAACATGTAAAATGGCTATATGTTAAGTCATACAGAGCAGCCGAAAGTTTGTGTTTTTCCTACCTGATGGTACTAAAATAATTTTTTTATTTGGGTAAGCAAGCGGCTCCTTGTTTATTAACTCTTTATTTTCAGTTTACATCACTAAACTTTCCTTGCCTTAATTGAGACTAGTTTTTAAATGGTGCAACAGAGCTCTGCTTAGCTTTAAATATGGATTTACTCAATTTAAACCTAGTTTGCTAAACTCTGATTAGAACTATTCTTGTGTAATCCAGTCTTAGTTTCTAGACATAAAGGGAAGATTTTGAAGTCTAGTTTCACACACATTTTTTCTCCATCTGTACTACAGCATAAACTTGGAGAGAGAGGGCAGAGTGAAAATAGAGAAGTCAAGGAGCCTCTAATTTGGAGCCCATCTGCCACATGTGCTGCCCTTCAAAACGCTCCGGTACCTCTGATGTTGGAGGGAATTGCACTCTGTCCTCTGTGTCTCCGGCCAAGAAAACTCACACAGTACCATACAGACACGGCTGCGGTCATGCAATGCACAAGCCACAGAAGATTAGCAAATAGCTTCCTTTATAATTCAAATAGAAACAGAGTAATATATCAAATTAAAGTCTTTCATATGTTGAAATGTGTTTTAGAACTATTATTAATGTATTCCTCACTGATGTTTTCACTGTTAAGGCCAACAAATGTCCATTAAAAAACTCCAGTTTGCAGCATCTGTCTTCCCACGTACGTCTAGATAACAATGGCGTCAGTTACCTTGATGGTCTTGGGTGGCACTCCGGGGTCAGGGGCCTTCTCCAGGTAGGTGGTCAGGTCCTGATCCACGTGCTCAAAGACCAGAGTGAGTTTGGTTTCTCTGTCAGTTCGAGAGACTGTACACACATCAAACAACCTAAAACAAGAGAAACAGGTTGGAGGAGATCAATACAATTGATCTAATGGGGTCCAATCTGCTCAGCAAGCTGCAACAAGACTTCTGACTACAACTAAGACTGAGACTAAGACTGAATCTCTTCTCTGTCAACATGCCTGCATTGTTTGTTGTTTCACTTAAGAGTTGAATGTAGGGCTGGACCTAATATAGGGCTGTGAATCATTCAGAAATGTTTGATACCGGCACTGACGAGTTAGTCTTTTCATTAAATCAGCTTTTTTTAAATTGACTTTAACTCATTTCACCTACTACTTTATGGTGCTGTTAGACTGCTGCTAATAGTCTGCTGTTAACACAGTGGGAAGAGAACTGTCTTTAGACTGCAGTGAAAATGTTTTTAAAAAGGCTAAATGGCAACAAATGGGGATTATTATACTATTATTAGATGGAAACGTTATGAATTTTGGTTTGATTTTTGGACAATGCTCTGGAGTTATATTTATGTTTGGATCACCTGAGTTGGAAACAATCATATGCAGCCACCACTGGAACCCAGTTACACAAATAGCATAATACTAATAATATTGGTGTAGACCAATCTTTATCTGCGACTGGGCAGAAATACCCGCTTTAAACAGACTGAATACACATACAAAAAAAGCAACATTCAAATGTTGATTAATGATGATTAAGATAAATTTTATGAACAAAGCTTTGTTCATAACAAAGTTTCCAACTATTCGGTACAGCCCCAGTTGAATGACAGTAATCTGCACATATAGCAAATGTAAAGCTTTGCAGTGGCTTTTAAGTAAGAGGTAACATACTTTAACGATCACTGCTAGTTTGGTTCCATTGTGCAAAGCTTTTAAATGCACCATATATTGCATCCATTTTACACCTGGACACTCAAATATAGTGTAGTTTAATTTACTGACCTTTCAGCATTATCACAGGTTCATAAAACAATACTAAACAAACCCTAAAAAGAGTTCTTTATCTCACATCTGATATATACAATCCACCGTCATAGGGAGGAAAGTAAGTAAAGTGCATTTTAAAGTCAGTGGAGAGTGATACAGCAACAGGTACGTCAAAGCGAAGTGTAACTAATGACAATAATGTCTTATGAGTTCCTGGACCTTAATGTAAAAAAAAAGGCCCTTGTAGATGTTGTGCTGCTGTTGTGCATGTTGGCTCACTGGCAAGGTTCTGTGACACTAAACAGAATGGGACTTTAATTAGTTTAATTGGAAATGGCTGCATTTAACTATTTAACATCAATATGGCTGCCCTGAAAATGTCTATTAGTGAAGCAAAAGTAACAAGACACAAGGGATACTAAGATATAAATTCAATTATGGGAAGAAAAAAAAATCCTATAAAACCTCAACAGCAGAGTGCGCAACATAAAAGCTTTATGGCTGGTGTCTTCTGAAGACATTCTTCATGGCAGCCATATTGATATGAACAAGGCTAAATACAGGTGTTACTAATGATACTGATGAACCAGTCTGGACTCTCAACTTCAGGGCATTTTTATGTTACAGAAACTTGCAAGAGAAGATGAACAAGCTTGACGAGCAGGATTACTATGTGCTGCAGGAAACCCCAATAACGTTGTGTCAGCTTACCCCAAAAAACCTTCTTCTATGCAAAGCTTCAGGTCCATCAAGCCCCAAACACAAGCATTTATGGTTGTGTTTCACTAGGCAACAAACTAAGGCCAAGAATCCAGATTATGTCGGCAGACCTGCCAAGGCAGGCTTTGGTGAAAAGCTGAAAAAAGCTATCCAGTATGTCCTCTTCAAAGAGCTGGGGACCACAAGCAGCATTCCTCAACCGGCACTATGACAACTCCTGATGCTCTATGGGAAGTCGAGTGGACCCTGGCTGGAGCTGCTGCTCTGCAGAGGCAGCATCTTTCATCAAAACAACACAGAAGACGAAGGACGCCATGAAGGATCTCCCATTAGACATGTTGTTTTGGAAGTGCAGGTTACAAATGGGTTACTGTGATCACAATACCTTTAAAGAATGCTATTATTGTCTTTAAATGCATGTGAATAAGCCAATTAGGCAGTAAACATGATCTGTAAAGTCAGTTTAAGTCTATCGCTTACAAAACATAAAAGCAATGATTTTGCCTTCCAATTTAACCTACATCTACAAGGACCTAATGAGATAATAAGTGATCTTGGAACCCGGCGGCTAAATCATCTGCTGCTGATTTAACCTCTGGTGGCAAAGTTGCAGGGCTTCCAGTGTAGCCAGCAGATATCTGGACAATGGATGATGAATATCCAGGCCGAGACCCTCTCTTCTGTGTGCTGGTCATTGTTTACAGTCCGAATAGAAACTTGAGATGCAAGAATGGAGTTGGACGGTCAAAATACAAGGGACACGGACGCAAAGAAACACGTCTCCTGTGAATGTCTGCAGCACACAAAATCCACTACAATGAGCTGAACCATGGAAGCCATGTGGCTCGCCTCTCTTTTTTTATTCAGCCGATCAATTTGTCTCTCAATCTGTGCCGCCCTCAAACAGGCAAAAACTACATCTTTCTGTGAAACAAATGAGTATATTCTGTTTTGACTGATTGATTGATATGATTAAAATAAATAATACATCACACCAGAGGCAAAGCGATGCAGGAGAGAAGTCTTGCAGGTGTTTTGACTTTGCACATTATGTGTATCCATGATCCTGCAGTTAAAAAAATCCTGTTAATCCTGAACCAGTTGATATTATCTGCGCTTCCAAACCCTGCACAACCAACTGCATTTTTATGAAGTGCGCTTCTTTATATCCCCTCACAAAACACAGCTGGCATGCAACCACAGCCCAGAGAGACAGGTTTGAGTGAAGCAGGTGAAAAACCCTGCTCCACTCACCTGACGCACTGCGTCCATGTCCATGTATTTCAGCCAGAAGACTAATCTCAGCAAACCGATAACTGCAAATGAAAGCAGATAAATTTTGAAAAAGCTAGATCAAAGTTTCCAACCTCAAAATGCAAAGATTGATGGAATTAGAGCGAATTTTGACACCTAAGAGACTACATATATGATTATTGCTGAAAATATGACTAAGTGTCAAATCAATATTCAAAACAGCTTCCAACACATGTGCTGCTACAATTCAAACTAGCTAATCTACATAAGCCGTTTAAAATCGAAGCATGGAAAGAAATGACTAAATCTCTCCGGAAACTCTTTCATTCCTATCCAACGAGGCACCATGCGTCCTTGCCAACACCCTTGTAATCAGCGGACTTGGAAATGCTGTGGAGTCAGTGCAGCAAGCGAGAGGCAATTCATTCAAGGTATTAGTACTGTGCATGATGTCACAGAATAGACGGCGCCCTCCTCTTGAAGCGCTGGGGTTAAACGCCCCTCACAGCTCGATTGTCGGGCTACAATGGGGGCTCTCAGCAGACACTGAACATATGGAATGAATAATGGGCCTCATTACAAACATCCAGGGGTTGCCTAGAGTCACACAGAAGGCCCACAATGCATCCCTTCCTGGCCTGGGCTGCTTGGCTATGCTGGTTGGCTAAACTGGAGGATAGTGAGGTTCCTCTGAGCTGATGGTTTGCACTCTTGAACCCATTTCTTGCAACGAATGCTACTGCATATTATCTAAACCCCTGCTTTTACACACGTGTTCAGCCACTAAATACAACTAATCTAAGAAAACTTCCCAGTGACGTGTCTGTCTTCCAGTGAGAACAAACCCCATTGTGATACCATTAAGAGAAAAACCATTATCCTCTATTATTCATACGCTGGGGAATCATTGTCAGGGGCACAATGGCACTAGCCATGCTCCTGAAACATTCATTTAGAACTTCCCCTTCAATCCCAAAGCACTCAATATTCCATAATAAAACAAGTACCAAGGTCAGACCTTGTCTAGTGCCAACATATGACGCACGCAGTATCTGACAATTGACCTCTGGGTGAACAATTCATTACAAAACTGAAAGAAATCCTCCTCTGAGTGCAGAACACTGAGAAGGTCAAATAAAAAATAAGGGCTCTTTAACTTGTCTGTAAAATGGCCACAATCAGTAAATCCAGTCTGATTTACAGTAACTGAGCTGGGAGAGTGTCACAGCAAACATACATATTGAATGGCACACACCAACATGGGACATAGAAAATGCATCAAACCTGTGACATGTTTTAATTGGTGTATAGTTACTTTATGTCTAAAATATTTAAATAAAGGTGATTATATTTGAGGTCAGCCACTTTGAATGTTTGAACAGAGATTGATTACTGATTTTAGGAACCCATTCATAATTTAAAAATTATGAAAATTCTCTCAGTGCAGCTTTTCAAATGTGAATATTTGCTGTTTTTATTCTCTTCTGACAGTAAACTGAATATCTTTGTGTTTTGACTGTTGGTCAGGCAAAACAATTTCATGATGTTAACTTTGGCTTTGCTATTCTTTAATCGACAAAACAATGAATTGAGAAAATAATCTGCACAGTAATCAAGAGACCTTTTTTTAACGGCAGCCATATTGATATGAAATAGCAGGGGAAACACAGGTGTTACCGATGATTTTAATCAACGTCCCATCCCATTTAGTGTAGCACCGCCTTTTGAGTGAACCAACGAACCAACAGCAGCACCCTGACTCTGTTTGACCTGAATGGAACAGAAGCTTAATCATTATCATTGGTAACACCTGCGCCTACCCAACTATTTGTCAAAATGGCTGCCATGCCCAGTAATTATAGATTGATTGAATATATTACCAGAAAAATGATAACCTTTACAATTAAAACTAATGTAAGACACAAAGATCTTGCAGAAAGGTGAAGACTTAACCATTACAAAGACAGTTTTAAATGGACACTTTATAGGTTTGATGTCTGTTCATTAATCATGTTTCATCTGTCCTGTAAAAGTATTCTTGAAATTAGAAATGTAGTTAAACCTTTATTTAAATAGGTAGTCTCATTGTGACAGTGATTTTAAGCACTTTTACATTAAAAGTATGAATTAAAGGGTGCATCCTGTATACCATCCCACTTTATTCTGCAAGCCAGTGACCACCTGTTTGTAAGAATGGTTTGTTGTACTTCTTTTAGGCAGAGCTGACTTATTTTCAAAGCACTTTGTAGAGGAAAGTGCATGACGTGGATCAATGTGAATGAACGCAACAACAGCTGCAACAATTGCTGATCAATTAAAACACTTATTTTTCTTTAATCTGCTGTCTATTTTCATTTAGTGGCAGGTGCAGAAAATAAATTACTGAGAGAAAACTGATGTATATTAGTTTATGCCACATCACAATAATGCAGGAAACAAAGTCTCTCAAACTCAAATTTTGGTATCAGTACCCTCCCTATTTTTGAGTTCTCACAGTTGGCCAGTACGGCCAAAGAGCCAACCAATAATTATGAATAAGAGGCGGGGTTTCAAACTAGAAGGGAAACTAATGATGCACACAATAATAAAATAGCCCTGTTTCACATAAAGCAGCCATACTGATATGAAATCGTAGGATAAACACAGGTGTTATCAATGATACTAATTAAGGTCCACCTCAATTCGGTGTAGCAAAGCCTCTCTAGGCTGCACAACAGCAGCGCCCCGACTCTGTTTCACCTGAATGGAACCTTAATTAGTATCACGTATTCACACCTGTGTTCATCTTATTGTTTCAAGTCAAAATGGCCGTTGTTAAAATGTGTATGAAGAACTTTATGGTCTGACAGGTGTGCAACTTCTGCTTGCAACCAGCCTGTTGTTATGCAACACACATTTTCATACTGTCAGCAGATTAAAGCAGAGGACTTCTGCTGCAAAAACAGTGGACAAGTATGAGTGTAGACATACCCTAAAGGTCATATGAGGCAGTATGGTTGCCACCACAGACCATCAAAAAGGAAGTATTGTGTGTCTGTCTCATACACAAAATGTATCCCACACTCTGCTTCCCCTCCTCTCTCAAACACACACACACATAGGAGGGCTACCCACCTCTCCCCCTCACTTACCTGACAACATTGGGGTGCTCGAAGGCTTCAAGCTGCCTCAGTACCGCCACCTCCCGGATGGTCGATAGAGGCATCCCCTCTTCCTCCGTCTGGACACGAACTCTTTTTAGGGCTACAAAGCGTCCCCCGTTCTTCAAATCTCTCGCCTTGTACACTTTCCCATAAGCGCCTTCTCCAATCTCGGCCACAGGCTCATATTGAGTACCAGCACTCTCTTTGTCCATTTTTGCTGATTTTTTTTCCTCTCTCGTCTCTTGTTGAAAATATTGCGGGGAATCCCGACGAGGGTGACGAGCCAGAGAGTTTCTCTCACAAAGGCATATTCACAGAAAAAAGTTGGCACATGCAATGCCTAGATGACAGGGAGACACAGATGGAGGAAGACACCATCTTTGTCAGATTTGGTCAAAGTGTGGTCCAGGTAGGCAACAACAGGACTGTCATCATGTTTTATTCCGACTTATCAACACAAGAGCCCCGCTGCGTCCTGCAACTTCCACTCCTCCTCCTATTACGCATAGTCCTCCTACCACTAACACAAAGTAATGTCAAAAAATAATTCAAATTAAACACATATATTTAACTTATTCCTTTAAGCAAGGATTGCATTAAATAAACTGTCTTGCGCTTTCAAAACATTCACTCCACATGCAGTGTTGAAGTTATATGTTCATGTGGGCTGTCTTAAAGGAAATTAAACAAGAAATTTTAAAGAGAACACGCAAAAAGACAGCACAAACCTCACATAACAAGCTGTTTTAAGCTTGCAAAATTACCAGCTAACGTGTTTCCCTGTCTTGTTGTATCAAAGTGTTTGAGGGGCGAAACAAACTTGGCGAGCACGTGGCTGTCTACTGATTGCATTGTCTGAACTTCCTACAGCAACAGTCCATTTAAAACACTGTAAAAGTCACCTTTCACACTTAAAACCGTTGTAAATGTGTAAAACAATGTATTAGCTGAGTTTTAATTATGTTTTCATGAGCTTAGGTAGCTTCCTGTAATTTTTTCTAATTTAATTGTGCGTGCCCTCATATAAATTAGAATAAATTCCAGCAAGGCAGGGAACTGCGCATTTAAGTTTTTAAAATGTTATTTGGTTGTAAAGCAACATTTCTATCCTCATAAAGACATAGAATTCTGCATGAATATCCACATTTTCTGTGTTTACCTTGGTTTATGTTGTCAATAAAATGTCGTAACGTCGGCATGTCCGATAAAATGCTGAGTGAGGAGGCATTCGTGTCTCGGATAAAAAATGTCCTGCATCAAAACACGCATCCCTGTCCACTGTCCTCCTCCATGCGGGGGCCACACAGGTAGTTGGACGGTGCAGGCTCCTAACCCCCCATCCCTCAGACTGCACCAGCCCAGGCAGAGACACTCAAACAAGGGAGGAGGAGGAGGTGGAGGAGGAGGTGGTGGTGGTGGTGGAGGGGGGGGCGGTGCACGAAAACTCAAACACACACACACACTCTCTCACTGCAACTTTGTGGGTGGGGGGTGTAGAGGGGATGGAGGGGGGGTCATAGGACAAAGGCAAACGCGTGATACAGCCCTCCAAAAACCACGCTCTTCTTTGGATTTTCTCCTTTCTTTTCTTCTTCTTTTCTTTTTTTTTCTTCCATATATCCCCGGATAGGCCTATGCAACTGCAGCCCCGCTCGCCTGTGTGAGCTCCGTCTCTGCCTGGCTTTCCCACGCCGGCTGAATGTGGCCTGACCCCCTTCAGAGAGGTTTGACACGGAGCGGGGACATTTCCGCATTCCTCCCCGACTACAAAGGCACACCGCCTCCTTTTTGCTCTCCCTCGGCCTCCTCGGTGCTTTACCATTCATAGTCCTCTCCGCGGGTTTTGTCTCCCGTGTCAAACCCGGGAGCACCGCAGGGATCGGAGAGGGGAGAGGAGAGAGAGGAGGTTTATTGGATGGACGGCCACACTATCTATCTCCCTTCAGACCCATTGAGGAGCTCCATGCGGCAACAATGCGCCAGCGGGGATGCGATGTGACAAACTCGCCCTAGATGGTCCTGAGGGGTCAGGTTCAAGGCCCGGTGGCTTGATCTGTGGCAGGGGGCACTCTTCTGCTCGGGTGGTCGTTTGCAAGGCAACAGGCGTGATGGCCATGTGGGCTACTAGATGACTATTTTAAATTTTATTTTGAAAATATGGGAAACCATCAATCATCTCAGGTATTATTTTGAAAATATGGGAAAACATCATCTCAGGTTTTATTTCGAAAATATGGGAAATCTAGTATTTTGTTACCTTTTTCTGTCAAACTTTTTTATTTGGAAAATCTGGGAAATCATCAGTCATGATCTTTACAGTTTTGTTTGTGGGTTTTTTTTTTTTATCTGTGTCTTGTTATTATCACCCCATACTCACCCCTTAACTTATAAATATTAAAATGTGTAGTACTTTTCTAGTATTTTGTTTCTTTTTTTAGTGACAAACTTTATTTTGGAAATGTGGCAATCTATCATCATCATCCCAGATTTTATTTTGAAGATACTTAAAATGATCAATCATTGTCTTTACAGTTTTTGTTTGGATCTTTTTGAAAAACTTTGCTTTGCTATTGTCCTTCCTGGTTAATAATTTAATTCTTAGTACATTTCTATTATTTTGTTACTTACTTTTTCTTAGAATTTTGTTTCAACATTTTTGACCCTTGTTGCCATTTAATTGCTTGTATGTTTGCACTGGGGTTGAGGAGAAATGGCATTTCGATCTAAATATATTAGTCTATATCAGTATTGCCTTATAATATGGTGTTCGATAAGCACCAATTTGAAAACTTTTTTTGACAGAACATAGTGCAGATTATTTTATTCATGATTTTATAGGCAGCATTTTATCCATTTCCTAAACTCAAGTTTAATATATAGATATTTTTCATTCTATATGTGTGTTTTTCATCTACAGTTGTTTATAATGATTAAAATTACCAGTGAAAGTTTACTGTTTGTAAAATATCCTGCCTCCATTTACATATCTGGATTTTTTTAAAGAAATGCAAATCTCCTCAATTAAAATGTACCTAATCATAAATACAAGTTATATACTTATAAGTAAATATATATAATGTGTAAGGAGTTTATTATCAGTATTAGATAAATGTCTGTTACTTCTCAAAGCCTCTTAAAACTTAACATTTATATCTTTTAACTATAGCTATTATATATATTATTTTGGCAGATATTGCAGATTCACGATTAGTGGACATGATTATTTTTGCATCACAATTTTCATTCTCACTGAAAAAACTATTAAAATGGTGATGCTGTAACATTTGTTGGGTTTTGTAACAAACAAACATGTTTTCCTGCATCTGGAGAAGAAAATTTGTAGGCCAGGACATCTCAGCAGCACTACAGAGCTTCATTATATCGCTCTTTTGTCACTCATTTTACCTTTGTCAAAAAATTGCAGCTTATTGGCCATATTGGCATTTTGATAATATTTCAATTATTAATTAATTGTGCAACCCTACCTATAACCCACAGAAATAAAATTGTATATAGGCCAACTTAAAATCTTATATCTGTCTCTTTTAATATTTTTATATGTATCATTTTTGTTTTATTATAAATGTTTAGTTTTATTTTAGTAGCTCCATTTATGCTTAAAATTCTAACTGTATTACATATATCAGATGCAGACATTTAAAACAATATGTTCTGTCTGAAAAGTTCTTTCAAACTCTCACATGAAGTTTGTATTTAACATTTTTTCTTTCTCTTTCATGCTGGACACGGTTTAGACATGACAAGACTTGATGTCAGATTATTGCAATGAATAGCCAATTACAGGCGCGTAACCAAGCTCCATTATCATAACTTCATTGGGAGGAATGTATTAGAGACGCACAGGAGATCAGAGGAAGGACATTCCTCCGGTGCTGTGATTTACATGCAAACTTTCCCCTGATTTCCATTGAAAAGGTAACGTTGGGGGAGATAATGACATGGAAGTATGTATGGCAATCTCCCCTGCCCAACTTTATGGGCAACCCCAAATTTAAAGCATTTGCATCACAAAACACACAATGTAGACAATGTGTCCCAGACCAATTACTGTAAATGTGGGCATTTACATTTTTTCATCATCATTGTTCATGTGAAATCAGCTCTGAGAGCCATCGCCCAGATTGAATACATTAGCATGCATACTTCTTATTTGGCTGAAGAACAAACCAATTAGACCCGTTGTGTGCGGTACAGAGATGAGACACACACACCTAAAACACAGACACACACACACATTCTGCAACAGTGATTAGTCAATATCTGACATATAAAGTTTCCACAGTGTGTATTTTTCATGTATTTACCTTGTCGGGGCTCATGCTGGGGAATTTTTTGTTTTTTAAAAAACAAGATGCAGGAACAGGATGGTCCAATTAAGAAGATCCTGTTCTGGGAACAGCATGGTCAGGATATTATTTAATGTTTAATCTGGTACTTTTCTCCAGTTCTTGAAGTCGCAGTATGAACACAATGTGTTGACAGTTCAGAAGCAAATGAGGACAAGATGAAGAAAAAAGGATTAAACTATTTTGATAGACTTGTCTTATCATCATCATTTTAATTTTCTGATTATTATTGATTAATCTCATGGAAGTTATACTATTATGTCACTTTGACCAGAAGCTATTGCAGCAAACAGGACTAGAACAGCAACCTTTTCATCCTGATTTTCACACACAAGTAGTTTAACATGTGCTTATGTGGATTTGGTGACATTTACCAGGATGCTTCAATCAAGGTGTTTCTAATTTGGCTGATGAAATTTCATGTTTCTGCTGTTTATCATTGTTTTTTTGGTACAGACATGGCACGGTGCATTAGTTCCAAATATTCCAATCCTTTACTTCAGTAAAAGTAGTGTAGTCTCCCATGACTTATTTCTATTAATTGTCCACAAAGTCCATCCTGATCTGGGAAAACGGGCTTTTTAGTATGCTGCTTTTCCAGCTTGCAAAACCATGAAAATCTTGGGGAGCTGGTCTCTAAGGACACTTTTAAAGAGAATCAAAATAACTTGGAAACAAGTATGTCTGGCTGAAGATGTTTTGGAGGTTGAAGAATGTTTTGATTTCTTATAATTTCTCATTTTATGTTGCTTTATGTTTGTCTTGAGACTTTTTAATGTTTTACTCCTGGATAAGTAAGCTCTTTTTCTTTTAAACAAAAGTTCTGCATTCAAAATTCGACTTAAGTAAAAATACAGAAGTGTCATCAGCAAAATGCTCCTAAAGTATCAAAAGTACACGTATGAATTCTGCAGAACAAAATATCCCTGTGATTGATGCATAATGCATAGAGAAGGATTTTACAGTTTTAGCTGGTCAAAGTGGCGCTAGATTTGACTTTGCTGTTCAGTATTTTAATCCAGTGGTTTTTTTTGTTTTTTACTTAGGCAAATATTGGATAATTTTATCTCTTATCTAAATGGAAGTTTGGAGAAGTTTGCGGGGGTAGTCACAACTGTTATTCAGGCATGAAGTAGCCCAGCATAAAATGGAAATACTAAAGTAAATTACACATACCATAAAACAGATTAAATTTTGTGGTCACTCCTTATCAAAACACTCCCATATCACAACTCAAGTTCCTCCAAAGTGAAACGCCCCAACTGGCATTTCAGCTCAGTATTCCTGTTTACTTCATTGGAACGGTGGATGTTTGTCAGACAGGTTGTATGGACAGTTCATCAGGTATGAACAGTTCAGGTAATGAGCTCTTTCTGAATACTTGAATGTTGCTGTGATAAGACAGTGTGAGGTATTTGAGGCAGAACTGCACATTCTTCAGGTTCAAGTAAAACCAGATAAGGAATCAAATAGCAGGGGAGAAACCAAACATTATACTGTGGGAACAGTTCCTCTTGCTTTTATGTGTTTCGTCAGTGTCACTCAGAGTTTGTTTGGGGTTAACAGCATTAAAGTCCAGTAATCTAAGGCAAATTATTTTCAATTGCTTATCAAAGCACTAAAACTTAAAGCTGTATTTATTGATTTTTGGGCCACTTGCAGGCAGCGGAACGAGCTGCAAACACAACACAGACAGACATCATAACACATGAAGTCATTATCAGGCGTGGAGCGTAACAGATAGCTGTATTCCATTACAGTTACAGATTTAAAAAAAAGATGTAACCAGATTATGGATACATTTAGTAAACATGGGGATTACTGCAGGATTACAGTTTTAAATTGAAGAATGATATACTACCAAAGTCAGATATTGACCTTTTTTTTTTTTTTTTTGATGGACCTTTTTAAGTGGCTAAAAGACTTTTTGTTGTTGACCCTGTCCAGAGCAGGTCAGTGTTTAGCTTCTATGCTGCTTCTCCTCTCTGCTTCTCCAAACTGAGGGCGTGCGGACTGGCATCTACTGCATCTACTGTAGCTAATACACTGAGTATTGATAACTACCTTATACAAGCGCACATCAAATAATCTGAACTATCCATTTAATGTCATAATACATACAGTTGCTGTTTGCTGTTTGGTGCTAGGCAGGTACTGCACAGCAGGTTTGTCAGAGCTTTTTTTTTTTGTTCTGGAAACAGTTACCTGCTGTAGTTTGACACAAAGTTTATGAGACAAGTGAGAGTGAACCAAAACAGTAAAGCTGTGGGCCAGAAAACCAAAACAATGCACTGAAAGACGATAAAAATCTCAGCAGAACTTAGTGGTTGGAGAATATAATTAATTCTCTGTGGGTTTGTCACTACGAGCTACCCTTCCATGTTACACATGTAAGTAATAATGTTCAGTGAGCAGGTCATTATTGTGAAATAAAGCTAAACAGGTGATGCAGGACTTGAATCACCCTGAAGGGGTTTATTTGAGAATAATGACCTGCTCACTGTACATTGTACATGTAATAATGTGATAAATAAATGTAATAAATGTGAAACTGTAACAGATGGACGGGTAATAATGAAGTACTTAGTACCTACTCAGTAATATGCATAACTTTACTTGAAGGCACACTAAAAGGGTAAGTAATCATACGATAACGATGAACTACTGAGGGACTACTTAATGACTACTCAGTATTATGCATTGCTTTACTGTTGGGGGCCACAAAAAGAGTAACTAATGTTTAAGTAATTAGTAATTAATGAGTCATTACTAGTTTTGTGCTGTCCATGGACAGGTTCAGGGTTAATTAGGAACCTTTCATGAAGACAGTGATCAGTATGATAAATTCACAGATATTCATGAACTAATCATTACCTAGTCATTTATTAATATAGGATCTCCCAGTCTGTTGTCTAGTAACACATCATTTTCTACTATAAATTCCTCTATTAAGAATGATTAGGGAAGTACTAATTAATTATTCATCAATTATCAATTTGTTCCTGATTGGTTCCTCACTCTTTAAAAAAAAATTTTTTTTTTTAAACTAATCATTGATTAATCATGAGCAACTCTAAAATTTCATTAGGAGTTAACTAATGATGCACTAGCAGTTAGTTTGTTATTTGTTCCCTGATAATTACTCAAACTTTTGTGTAACTTATTATAAAGTGTTACAAGAGACTTTGTGGGAGGAGTAAGCTTTTTATAGATTTAATCATACTATGTAAATAGTTTAAAGTAAAGTGCAGTAAGCTTTACTTTACTATTTTACTATATTTCGAGAGCAATCTTTTCACCTTTACCAAAATAGATCCAGTTTACATTTCTCATCTATCTGAGGTCAGTACAGTCATAAT
>JAJHUR010114228.1:914-23838 GCA_027495735.1 Lutjanus campechanus | reverse complement strand
ATGTGATCTTTGGAAACCAATGGAGAACCACATCGCTCAGTGAGCTAAAGTCTTGCACAGGAAGCAGAGATAGGGAGAGAGAGAGAGACAGACCACAGGGAGAGACTGGGCATTGGTCCAGTGTAACTGTCCTTTGACTTTCCATTTACAGTGTACCACTATTTATATCAAAAATCAATCATGTCCTGTTACTATTCAGTTTGATAACAACACTGTGTGAAGCCTTTGAAGCATTATCTTGAACAGCCAGAGGAAACCAACCAGACTGCTTGTTTTCATTCTTTCGACATTCAGCTGACCAGAAGGATGTGTTTCAAAGCAAAAAGCTATAAAACAGCTCATGTGTCAGCAGCCATCATTAATATGCCATTTGACTTTTGGGAACTGAACAAAAAGCAGAACCTGTGCGAGGAAGTTCAGGCAGGCAGTGAGACATGTTGTCTTGATAAGAGCATGGTGATAATTATTGTTTATCTTTACAAATAAGATGAGCCAAGAAATACTGCACATCTATGCCCCCCTGAAACATGCACATCCACACACAATGGCAGCCCTGCGTGTTTACCTTCCTGCCTCCCATCCTCTCCCCGCACCCACAGGTGTATTCCATGTAGCGTGTAACTTTAGACCCAGGGAACTTTTTAGGTCTCGGTTAATCATGCATGAGCCTGTGGAAATTCTGGCAAGTAGCAGCAACACAAACACTCCGGGCCTGTGCCGAAATAAAGGCTCCTCCATTTATCATCAACAGGAGAGTCCCTTCTCAGTAGATCAGAGGAGAGGGTAGAGTGTTGCTTCTTGAATGAAAATGGGTAAGACTGATTACTTAAGTTTCTCGCAGACTGTCAAAATCAAACAGAAGATAAATGAAGGTCAAAAATAAAAAGAAATGATCTGTATGCAGATAATTAATGAATTCGGTAGGTTAAATCACATGTCCTACTATACAAGAAGAGGAATATTATAAAGTGTTACTGAAATAAATTGGAGGGAGTTAGAAAGCAAGTGTTGTCAGATGTGAATTTCTATTTCGAAACTGACACTTAAAGCTGGTATAGGAAGTTTATTTTGGGGGTCACTAGGCAAAAGTTCCATAATAACCTTTAAGTATAAAATTCAAGTGGTTTGAGAGAAAACTAAACTTCTGCCTCTCCTTCTTGGCTCCGTTTTCAGGCTTCAGAAAATCTAGCTTGTGACTGAAACTTTGGCCAATCACAGGTCAGTAAGATGGTTGATTGTTGAGTCTCGTTCCCGAAAAAATAAACCTGACAGACTCAACAATCAAACCATCTTCGGGCCACCAATCCAAAATATCAGTAATTTGAGGACGTGGGAATAAGACACAACAATCGCCTATCTTTCTCCAGTATCGCTCATCACACCTTTAATATTTGTAATTCCATGACCATTACCGTTTACTGACTGATCACTTTGCTGCTACAACTCTGCCCAAAAGTCACAAGTGAAGGCATTGCGTCATTTAAGTTCTTCTTAACTTCTTAGGAACACTACACTTTCACATCAGTGAGGAACTGACTTTACCAGTTAGAGTTAAACCTGGCCAGTAAAAATAAAACACCTTAAAAAAATGATATTGCAGGAAATAAACTGTCTGACATTCAAAATCTCATGAGGGGGAGACCCCAAGACCCCCTGCTTAATTTGTGTCCCTTTGCCTAAAGTTGCTGGCAAGGTGTCCCTTATTTTTCCACAGTGAAGGTGGCATCCCGAATAGTTATGTTTAGTTAGTTACGTGCACTTTTTGTTAAATACTTGATTCTGACAGGTCAATTACAGCATTAAGCTCTATTATTTCTGAATGACAAACTGTTGCTATGCAGTTTGCAGTTTTAAGTGTTCATAGACACTTAGAAATGCTAAAATAATTATAAAATTAATATTTTGTGTCAAATGATTGTTTTTTTAAAGTAAGTAGCTTTGTAATATGCAAGATAATGTACAGTGAGCATGTTGAACCTCTTCAGGATGATTCAAGAACCTGCACCACCCTGACAGAGTTTATTTCGCAACAATGACCCTTTCATTGATCCATTACTTTGCTGATGTCAGCTCCAACATAAATGCCACAGACTGTGGTGGCACTCCCTCTCTTGGGTGACAGAGCTACACAAAGTACTTGGTCTTTACTTTATCTCAAAGTCTTGGTCTTTCTTAGTCTCAATACACTCTGGTCTTGGATATGACTGGACAGTTTCTAAGCAGTTTGTTTTCTTTCTGGAAATATGGCTACAGTACATGTTTCATTCATATATGGAAGTAGACAATCAGACCTAAGCCTTGAACTGGACATTCAACCTAGAGTGAATAAAGACGAGATCAGCTGGTCTATGAAAACTCTGTCTAAACTGAATCACTCTGTTACTACAATGAAATCAGATATTTACTTAATGTGTCACTGCCTGCTGACTGTAATAATCCCTGTGAGAGAACACAGTGAAGTACTTAACACAAGCACAGCACAGCAGTATCTAAGTGTGGAAGGAGAGAAAGAAGTCTTATGAAGAACCCACACCCAATTCTGATGAATAGAGGTCAAAGTGCCCCAGTGCAATAGGAATTCCCATCTGATATGCCTTGCGAGGCTGAAACAATTCCGCAAACATTTTTCTAAACTGATATCTCCCCCTCCTTTTACATGCTTGGCTAAGCTGGTGTTGCACACTATTGGAATCTTGGCAGGAAGACACCTCTGGTAAGACGTGCTGCTTTGGAAAATTGTTCTTATTTACTCTGAAAATGTGTAAAATTGGCAGAATAAACCACTGACTGAGGTGTTTAACTGAACTGTAAAAACAAGATGGGAATTGTGTGCTAAAATGAAAAGCAAAGGCTTATTTGAAATATGTCAGCATAGCATAGTTGCTTATAAACCCCGTTTTGGAAAGTCCACATTAACAACAGTGGCCTCACCTACAGTGCCAATATGAAGACAAATGTTTTTATTGTGCATGCAAATAGTGAGTTGGAGCCAGTACATTATATAAGTTGCAATCCTGTTTAATATACAATCTATGGTTGAAGCGAGTTGTTTACCCCCGCCCCCTCCTCCTCAGACACAGCAGAGACGGGCAGGCTGCAGGAGCTCTGCAGGAGCTCTGCAGGATGCAGCAAATTAAAAAATAATGATAGGTACTGCACTGTAAGTTGATCAGCTGTTTATAAGTGTCAATTGTCTGTCAATATAAAGTTAAACCTGTTATCTGAAAACAAAACCCACAGCTCTGAAATAACACGCATGAGTTAAATGACCATCTGTGTCACTGCCTGCCAAACTCTATTAATATTTTGTACAATTTAACAGTTATAAACATTTACGCCTTCTTCAAGATGATTAATGATTTGTTAAGACTCATAAATAGACACTTAACTCATTCAGCGAGAATTCAGTTAACAGTTATTCCAACTTATTTCGACTTAACATGTTTCCTTGATCTGTGATGACACATCATGGTCTATGGTAAATAAATTTACTATATTACAGGTTTCTCCTTTGAGTTTTGAAATAAACTAAAAAAGAAAGTTTTGCCTCCCAATAATCTTTTGTTGAGAAAACATCTTATTTAAATTTAATTTCAAGGCAACAGTCTCAACTAAGTTTTTAGATTTTTGTCAATTTATACTTTTGTTGAGATAATTTACTTTTCTTCTGAGAAAAACTTGAATTTTTCAGTTTTAGAAAAAAAAAACATTTGTATTTCAAATATTGGTGAGTAAACTCAAACTGAAAGTGAATAATTACATTTTTAAGCACCCAAATAATCACAAATAAGGTTCACTGCTCACTGTCGACAATTTTTGAAATGCAGATTTGTTTTTTTTGCATCTAAAACTCAAAGGTTCAGGTTTTTCTAAAAAAGACAAGTGAATTATCTCAACAAAAGAGTATAGGTCAACAAACAAAAATAGTGAAGACAGTTTTCTTTCCTTTGTTTTACCTTGTATTTCATGTTCAGAGGATTGGTCAACATTCCCGAGAACATGCATTTTTTCTGTTTCTCTTTCTTTCTGTCTCTCAAAAAAACACACAAACACAAAACACATGCAGTCAGTGTGGGTTTCCAGCCTGCGAGTGGGACACTTTGTAGTCCTCAGTGGTCTGGGAGACTGAGGACAGACCTCCAAGGCTGTATGTTGAGCAGAGAGGTCTGAATGCAGGATGCATTGAAATTGCTCCTCTTTTCTTCATAGTCTCACCCACAAAGGGTCTGTTTCCCATTCAGGACACAAGGTCATTAGATAATACACACGGGGACCTCAAGGCCACACAGTGGGGGCGGGACCGCTCCACAAAACCAGCCTCCTACCCCTCTCCCCAAACTTCTCAACGCCCCAGACTCACTTTAATAGTCTCCGCAGGATGCATGTGCACACCCAGAAACAAGCACATTCACATGCAAACTCACACGCACGCACATATAAAAACACTTCAGTACGCACACACGCGAGGTGGGTGTCAGTTTCTGTGGTTTGACAGTGGGAATCATGACATCATCGTGTCCCCCTCCCACCTCTCTATTCAGTCACAGCGGAGTTATTTAGCCTCCTAAAGTGGGCCCAATGAATGCTGGGGGATTTCTCTCTCTTTCTTTCTTCTTCTTTTTATTCTCTTGTAAGCAGCACAGCCAAACACGTGCATGTTGTGAACAGATGCATCTGTATGTGTGTGTGTGTGTGGGTGAATTTGTGTAATTGTCTGACAAGCAGTGGGAGAGCAGATCTGTTCTACACTGAAACTAAGGGTATGGACACAAAATAAGTCACAGAACCATTTTTATCGGGTTGTTAATTGAAAGAGTAAAATGCACACCACATTTCCTCCAATAGTGACGGGCGGCACCGAATGAGAAACAGAAAGCAGCTCCCAGAGATGTTAACAGTTCAGGGACAGTTCAGATTATTTGATGTGGTGGTGAACAAGGTACTTCTCGATAGTCAGTGTAGATGCCAAGTTAAGAGAAGCAGAGAGGAGGACCAGCATGGAAGCTAAGCAATGTAGTGCTGTGGACAGGGTCAGCAACAAAAGTTATTTGCCGCTTTAAAAGGATCACCTAAAAACAATCAATGAAAGTTTAAGTGTGCAATATATTTACAACGTTTCAACCACAGTACTTTGCCACTTTTAGAGATTTTCCAAAGCCAAGAAAGAATGGAAACTGAGCATGTTGTGCATGAATGGGGAACTTCTTTCCAAACCATTCATGAAGTTGTCAGATTTCAGCTTGTCAAGGTTAACTCCTAGTGTTCTGAACCATAAATCCTCAGTGGTGTCACACAAAGCCAAAAAGAAATAAGGTAGAAGAAAGTGTGGCAGAGAGAGAGATGTAGAAGGCAGAGGGAGATGAAACAGAGGTGGACAGAATCAGTCCTCTGCTTCCACATGAGAGGACATGTGGAGTTAGGCGTCGGCCTACTTCTCCAAACTTCATCAGAGTGAGTGGAAAGAGTGGGGTCATAGTATATCCTCCCTGTAGTAGCTGAGTATAGCCAGTGACAACATGTCTGTAGCTGGAGATGACAATGCCGCACACACAACACACACACACACACACATACACAGAGGAAACTGGAGAAAGAGGATGAGACAGGCTGACAGAGTTGGAGTTTGGTATTGTTTTGGAAAGATGGATAGGTCACCATAGTTACAGACCAGCCAAACCCTATAACAAAAGGAGAGAGTGAGCCAAGTTTCAGGTGGTCAGGTTACAGCATGACATCGTCACACATATGCCAGAGCAGAATAAATGAAAGAAATTCAACGTTTCTTATTGTTGCTTGTGTTATTATTATTAGTACCATCATCATTACTATTATTATTATTAAAAAATTTTCCATGTATGCATGTAACTGTAAAATAAAAAGTTAAAAAATCAACTTTCCATGTAAAAGAATCATCTAGTAGAGGTGAAATTTAAGAGCTCCTCTGGTGAAAACACTTGTGTTCATTAAGCTGCTTTTCCACCCAAAGTCCCTGGAAGTTTTAGTCCCAGGAACTACTTTTCAAGAAGGTAAAAGGTTCCTTCAGCCCATTGTTGTGTGTGTTTCTACCAAGGTCTAAAGATCCACAAAGATCGGACAAATTAGACATATGAAAAAGTGGCAGCTCTTTTACAATCCATTTTTGAGCATGACTATATATAACAACAATGAAGTCATATACAGTGACAGACGGGCATAATTTGGTGGTTGGCTGAAATAAGATGCTGCGAGTACTCAACCAATCATAAATATTTGGCACTGCAAGCCCCACCCCCAAAGTTCCTATAGTTTTGGAAAGCACGACCCTCCGAGCACGGAGGACTATTTGGGAGGAGAAGTAATGTCCCCAGAGCTTAATTTAGGCCCTGATCCCTGCCGTGGAGACGGACTGAGTTCCTCCAAAGGTTCTCAGTCCCTACGGAAAGTTCCAACGGTGGAAACGTGGCTTTATACTTGGAAATGTGGCTTTATACTTGGATCTAGGGCAACTAACAACAATACGTATTATTTTCTTTCGTTCTTTCTTAGTTGGTTGGTCCATAAAATATCAGAAAATAGTGAAAAATGTCAACCAGTGTTTCCCAAAGCCCAAGATGACATCCTCAAATGTTTTGCGCACAACCTAAACATATTCAGTTTACTGTCATGAAGAACTACAGAAACCAGAAAATATTCCCCTTTTAAGAAGCAGGTATCAGAGAATTTTGACTTTAGTTTCTTTGAAAAATGTGTGACAGGTGCAGCAGAGATAGGTGCAAACTGAAAACAAAGAGCAGGACTCCCATACACTGTCTCGCTTACTACTGAATTATTTCATTAGATTATGATGTTTTGGTCCATCTGACCTTCATCAGGAATCCAGGCAGCATAAAGTCACTTCCACATATATATATACACACAGGAGCTGCCTCAATAATCCAGTCAGTCACTCATTATTGAAACAGCTCCTACTTTATGTGTGTGTATGGAAGTGATGTGCTGCTGCCCAGACAGAACAAAACATTGTAATCTAATAAAATAATTCAGCACTTGACATTTATTTATTATTAATTATGTATCAATTAATCAATTATCTAAATAATATATAAATAGCTGGTGATTAATTTAATAGCTGGCAGTTACTTGATTAATCGCTGCAGCTCTACTTAAATTGCAGTCTGAATACTGGTTCTGTATTCATGTATTTATTGTGCACATCTCAGTTATTACTCAACACCTCAGGGGACACTTCACCCCATAATCAAAAATAATCAAAAATCTTTTCCTTCCTGCAGTGCTGTTCATCCATCTAGATTGTTTTGGTGTGTGTTGCTGAGTTTTAGAGATATCAGCCATAGAGATGTCAGAGATGGGAGTAAGTGGCACTTTGCTTGTGGAGCTCAAAGCCCCAAAAAATACATTTGAAAAACTCAACACCAGTGTCTCTTTCCAGAAATCATAATCTGTAAACCTTGTTATGAGCTATTTCAGGTAGGAACTACTTTCTTTCTGCAGTAGAATCTACTGGAACTACTTTAGAATCGACAGGAACTACTTCCCCTTTTACTCAAATTTTTAACTTTTATTTATTTATGTTTTTTGACAAATTAAAAACCAGTATCTCTTTCCAAAAAACATGACCTGGTTACTCAAGATAATCTGCAGACTTTGTTATGAGCGGTTTCAGGAAGGAACTACTTTCTTTTGAGTAGAAAAGACAGTTTTTCCTGTAGATTCTACTGCAGAAAGAAAATAGTCCCTACCCACAACAAGGTGTGTGGATTATCTTGAGTAACTGGGTCATGATTTCTGGAAAGAGACATTGCTGTTGAGTTTTTCAAATATATTTTTTGGTACTTTGAGCAACACATGCTGAGTGCCATTTAGTCCCATTATACTCAGGAGAGGGCAGACATCTCTACATCTCCAAAACACTGCAACTCACACCAAGACTGGATGAAAAAAACATATTTTTGTGTATTTTGGTGATTATTGCAATAGTTGAAAAAGAAATTCATCATTGCAGCTCGATTGTCGTCTGAATACTGGCTCTGTATTCATGTTTCAGTGCCATGTATTTATGGTTGACACCTTAGTTCTTACTCAACACTTTAATCATCATTATTGGTTAGTCGGGTGAATGGTACTCATGCATGCGTACTGCTGCCTGTCAAATTAAAGAGCCTCTCCCTGAAAGACAACCCCTGTCAGAGATCAGCAGCACATCAGCAGAAACATGATCCACAGCACAAAGAATGAAGCCTCGCAGCTCCTGCGGCAGAACAGCAAAGTCACGGAGCGCACAGCCCGGCTGAAGACAGCGGGCCGCCGGCCAGGTGCTGCGCACTGAGCCCCCCACCCACCAGCCGCCTGGCGTACATAAAGGACGGCAGCGCTCATCTAACGTCCCCAATCCTAGAGGAAATGGGAGACAGTACATCCCTGTGCTGCTAAACCAGCCTGCATCCACCCTGTCACTTCTGGTCCAGGTTGCGTGCTCTCCCTGAGCTGGCCACCTCCGTATCCCTCATTGGATTAATTGAAATGAAGCCACGGCTTACGCAACAACCAACCTGGTTATGCGTAAACGGCTACAGTATGAATAACTCAGTAAAACACGATGGAGAACGTTAAAGTTGCATTTAAGTTGCAGATTCTACTTTTGAACCAGCAAAATTATAAAGTTGATATGAGATATTTAATGTTATGATGCAGACAAACAGGATTCTGATGCATTTTTGTTCAAAAGCACTAAATGTGTTACCAGTTGGTGGAGGATCTGGGGTTGAGGATGTCCTCTTTGGCCGTGAGCAGCGACAGGCTGTAGGTATCAAGGTTGACCGTTCGCTCACTTTTGCTCATGATGGCAAAAGTTTCCAGACCAGACCACTCCCGGCAGCTTCTCTCTTCACTGGTCCCGACGGTTTCTCACCGGGGTCTGAGGAGTATCAGCTGGAAAACAGCCACAGCGGAGGGCACCGAGGGTCGAAAACTGCGGTAAAGGTTTGCAGGTTCATGCAATGTGGGGCTTTAAGTTCCAAACTGGAGCGATCCGTGCAGGCGCTATGCGCTCAGTCACAGCGTGGAGGAGACTGACACTGCACACTGGTCTTTGTGCAGCAGGGTAGGAGAAGTTTTCAGTAAAAAGCCCCACCTCCCGTTGAGAGAGTGGAAAGGAGAATGACTTCACTCGCTGGGTCTATTGGAAGAAACGCAGCAACTCAGTAACACGTACAGATCATCAAGCATCGTTTTTATCCTGATATTCACTTTGTAACCATGTCTTCTTCACTTTTCCTCCACTTAAATTGGTATAAATATTTGTAATTCTTTTTTTTTCTAATGAATCTAGGCAAAATGACACAATTTCATGATTTTTACCCCCCAAAAATGTGACCCCTGTTTTACAATTTATTTAGAGTAGGGGAGATTGGAGATGTTGCAACTGACCCCCAACCCTGGAAACAGTTGCATCACGATCAGGGGACGGTTGCAACATATATACAACTTACAGTATAATTATTATGTTGTTCTACCTTCTAATATTTTGCATAGTTTTCACAACATTTGTACAAAAGCGAACGCTCACACCTACATCATCTTAACTATTTTTAAGTTTTTAAACTTCGCACTGTCTTAGCATTTTTCTATTTATTTCATGCATTACTGAATATTTTCTTGTATGATGTTGCACTGTCTTTACATCTTCAGGGACAGCGTGTGACCCAGACCCACGGAACACACTGGGACCAAACAAATAAAATCAGTCTACAGGCTACACGATAAACATCTGCAAATACATTAAGAAAACAAGTGTGTTCATTTGGTTCTCTCTTGTTTCACATTTGCTTTGGCAATGCAAACATTTGTTTCCCACACCAACAAGGCTCTCTTGAATTGAACTGAATTGGAGATTGCAACATATTAAAAATATCTTAAATTTTGCAAATTAACTTTTGATTTTTCTCTCAATAAGGATATTATTCTGGAAATTTGCATTGGTTTGGTTATGGTTATTTGGTTTGGTTATTTTACAAAACTGCATCTGTTTTAAAAAGACTGATTTGTCCTACAGTACTCCAGCGTGTGAACTATCCTTACTCAGCTTTATCTCACAATGACTTGTGCATTTTGAAAAAAAAAGCAATACTAATTTGTAATTTGTATTTGGGTGAACGATCACTTTATGTACTCCACAATGACTAATTTCTGTTGAGCAATGCGGTGGTGTGGTCTGTTTTGATATGGCTACTTAGCTTGGGGAACGCTGCACCATGCTGATGCAGCTCTATCAGCCAGGACAGAACACCATGTGCTAGCTAGACACATCAAAACACGTCAAAACATGTCATTCAGAAGTAAGTTTTGATCAGTTCATAAATTGATTGTCCCCTCTGGTGCCCCCCATATTCACAAATGTAACAAAAGTGCCCCTATGATACATGAAACAAATCTAGAGTGGCCCATTGTTCAAGACACTGTGATAGAGTGCCTTCTCGGGTGTCCTTCCATAGAGAACATATGGTAAAGTGCCCTGTAGGGCAGTGTTTCCCAATCCTGGTCCTAAGGGACCCCTGCCCTGCATGTTTTAGGTGTTTCCCTGCTCCGGCATACCTGATTCAAATGATCAGCTCGTCATCAAGCATCTGCAGAAGCCTGACGTCAATCTGATCATTTGAATCAGGTGTGTTGAGCAGGGAAACGTCTGAAACACTCAGAGCAGGGGTGTCAGAGGACCAGGATTGGGAAACACTGCTCTGGGGTACTTTACCAGTGGACAAAAGGTGATAAAGTGCACACTGGTGCCCCACCATATACAGGTGGTACCCTTTTTATTTATTTTTTGCCCCTGCCCCTCAGACTGCCTGAATCCGCCACTGATTATTTGTAAAGTATAGACCTCAGAACAGTGTATCTGTGAGTGATTATTCCTGGTTTTATACCCTCATCTGGACAATGTATCCCCCAGGATACAGACGTTCAAGGCCTGAATCTCACAGTTTTGAAAACACAATTCATTATTTTTCAAGAACAAGAACAAGAACATATAATATCATCCTTAAAGACATTTTGCAAAACAAAATCCCCCTAAATATATAATTAACAAAAAAAAACAAACAACAACACTCATGGCCACTGTCTTTATGTCACATACACGGTGCTCTTGGATTTTGATGGTTTTGTTGAATGTTGTCATAAAAGTCAAATGCACCCATATTGCCCCTCCTCCCCAGCCTGTCAGATGACTGTATGCCCCAGGATACAGAGACCGTAGTTATTGCACCACATCACTTCTTACATAACACTGCAAATGACTGATAGCTGAGGGTCAGCACCATGGAACAATCCAATAAAATTGTTTATTTTATTTTTTTCAAATAGCTGCGATTGCCGAGCTTTTGTTTGAGTAAAAATCCACAATAGGAATTGTTGATGTGGTTTAGTGGGGCTTGCAGGGGCAAGTCGGCATCTTTGGATCTGTCAGTCTCTCTTTGTCTCTTTTTTTGTCTTTGAATCGGCCCCCACTGGCCCTTGGCAGACTCCAGAGAAGCCATTTACAGTGCAGGCAATCTGAACGAGCCAAAGAAGGGCCAATTTCATGGGAACTGAGTCTGAAGCAGGCAGCACATAAAAAAGAAAGCAGGGGAGGCTGTTTCAGTGTTTAAGAGCGGCTGGGGGTCCGTTCAATGGCTGCCCGACACCGACACACACGCACACTGACCACACACTCACACAAACACTGCTGCACACAAGCATACAAGCTGTGAACTCAAACTCCCTTCAGACATGCAAACACACAGTCATGCGCTCACACACACACTCCTGCACTGGTATTTGACTGTGGGTCAGTGGTGGCATGGGGGGTTTAAGATGTTGGATTATGGGAATGTTCCTGAGCTCTGTAATTTACTTAGCAGCCATTCTTAGATAATCCAGGGCAGATGTAGAGGATAAAAGTCACAGGTTTTTATGTGTCGGGCTCGGCATGGATTTGACCTCATGAAATTTGATTTCTGATCACATTTATGAACATTTACTGTAATACACCATGTTGGGCTTCTCACTGCAAGGATTTGATCTAGAAACAGTCCACAGTGGTTGAGTAATCCTCTGGTTAATATTGGATTAACACAGTCACCCAGTGCAATCGCTCATAAAAATAACCACCTCTTTTTAATGGCAAGAGCTTCAATTTTGATCTTTTTTATTCCTTTTCCATGCATACACTTTCAGTCAGTGTTGTAACTGTTCTTCATTTATGCCAGTCATGGAAACAATGTCTGCTCAGCAAATACAAAACAGTTTTTAATGACACTGTCAGTATTTAGCAGAGGTGGGACCTAGTCATTGTGTTGCAAGTCACAAGTAAGTGTCAAGTCTTTGCACTCAAGTCTGAAGTCAAAACAGACAAGTCCAAGTCTCAAGACTTTCAGTTTTTAGTCCTAAACATGTCAGAATACTGTCTTCACCAAATGTAATGCCATTTTAACAACAGAGCCCTGACTTACAGCTCTCTGTGCAACTTCAAATGTTGAACAAAGTTGGAACTTGGTGCATCTTCATCTATAATTGTTGACCCGCATGTTTTGCACACTGCAACACTGCATAATGGGCAGATTACTCAAAGTTTTTTGTACACAAACAAAGTTATCTTTGGTATCATTTTTCCAACTGGAGCTCAGTAACATAATGTTAGTTCTTCACGGTTCTCTCCTGCAACTTAAGAGAACCGTGGATGCTGACGGATTGGTTCAAACAAAGTGTCGATTCACTGTGTATGAACAGTGTTAACATGTTAGTTGATTCAGGATATAAAAGGCAAATTGGGGCAGACGTTTAGCTCAGTGGGTAGAGTGTCCCACCCATGTATGGAGGCTGTAGTCCTCTGCAGCGGCCGCTGGTTCGACTCCTGCCTTCGGCCCTTTGCTGCGTGTCATCCCCTCTCTCTCTGCCCCATTTCCTGTCTACTCTTCAGCTATCACTATCAAATAAAGGCACAAATGGCCAAAAAAATAACTTTAAAAAAAAAAGGAAATAAAGGGAAATTAATAGATTCTTGGCATACATTGTAAATAACATACTTTTCACCTTTGGGCTTTGGGGAAAGTACCAAGTATTTTCAAGTCAAAATTCTCGAGTCCAGTGAAGTCACAAATCATTTATCTTAAAGTCCAAATTGAGTTGCATTTTTAATTTTTTTTATTTTATTTTGTCAAGTAGAGTCTCAAGTTATCAAGTTTGTGACTCAAGTCTTTACTCAAGTCCAAGCCATGTGGTGCAAGTCCACACCTCTGGTATTTAGATTGGAGGAGGGCTTTAAAGAAGAGGTAAAAATAGTGTCAAAAATCTGGCATGCTACTCTGTAGCTATTACTGTAAGCCTGACTGTGTCATTTTTTGTTTGAAAAAGTAAACATTTCTCCCCAAAAAGCCCACATCTGGTAAACCCTTCCTGTAAGTTGTGTGAAAAATGTTGCATTAGTTGTATAAGCAAACATGCAGGACAGAACAGACAGATTCTGGTGTTTTGGCAGAAGCTTACATGTCAAATGGACAAGGGCCATGACATGCCCTTGCTGCTGCTATTATTATTACAACTTCCTGCTATTAGAGGCTCTTCTGCTCTTCCAGCCTCTCAGCTTTTTGCTCTGGATGTGAACAGCAGAGCTGTTATGCTCCACTTCAGAGGACTTTGGCATTTCCTTTTGCTGGGGTGCGGTGGCAGCTGTTGTTGAGGATGGGGTCTAATTGTGGGAATGATTGTATGTCCAGTGGGGATTTGAACATGTGTGTGTGTGTGTGTCTGTGTGTCCAAATGGGGATTTTCTCCTCGAAATTCCTTCTCTAATTGTCACAGTTTTTTGTTCAGCTTCCTGCCTTCCTGATATAGCCTAAACTAACAGAGTGTGGGTGACAGTGTTGAGTGATCCAGTCACACACAACATCCTCTCGTAGTCACTCAGAGGACTCACGAGCCATTTCAGCCCAGTTTCAGATCCCTACAAAGCTGAGAAACTGCCCTAATTTAAGTCACAAACGACCTCCTTCTCGTCCTGTATCACTGGCACTGTCCTCTCCTGGTTCAAATCATACCTCTCTGACTGTCTTCAGTTCATCAGTATAAATAAATCCAACTCTAACACAGCCCCAGTTTGGCAAGGTGTTCCCCAAGGTTCTGTACTCGGTCCCCTCCGCTTCATTCTCTACATGCTTCCCCTTGGTCACATCAAGCAGTATTATTCCTCTATAGTTTTTGCACTCCCTTGGGAATCTTTACAACAATGCTCTCTCTCCAATCATGCGGGTCTTTATTTTCCTCCCATATCACCCGCATGAGGTGGTGAACCATGCTGGTAGAGGTTTCGGTTTCTATTATTGTCTTTTTTTTATTTCTACCACCTACCATATCTTTGACAAACTTTTACAGCGCTATACAAATAAAATGTATTAATATTATCATTATTATTATTAAATTCTGAACAAATCTTTTAGATAATTCATTGATGTTTAACAGCTCCTTGTAACATGTGATTGCTCCACCAGCTACTGGTGTGTGGCGTTGTGCAACACACAAAACATAATCTCACTCTGAATTGACAAAATAAACTTGCTGCCACCAAACAAACCACTTCCTTATAAGCATGGATTAGTCAAAATCCTGTTCTTCTGGAACATATCAAGGCTTGTGTGGCAGGTTTATGTCTGCTCAGACCTGATGGGTCAGAGATGTGTTTGGATTCAGGGGTTCACAGCTTGAGCTTTGTCCTCCTCTTGTCCTGCACTTCACTAATAACATATTTTCCACTGCTCCTTTCTGCACGCTCTGAGAGGCCCGGACCTGCTCTCATATATTTGCGTGTGTATGAAGAGTTTCAGTGGTTATAATCTTCTGTTCAAGCTGTTGTAAATATAGCCTTTCCAGTGTCATTGTCCCATTGTCATGCGAATTTACAATTTTACAGTACAAACTACTGGAATGTGTCCAACATTTTTACCTGTAAGTACAACTTGTGCCAGGTGTATTTCAAACTAGTCAGACCATGTTGTACATAGCACTGTTTTTTCATCCCATGGAAATTATCACGCAATGTAGCTTGTTTATGCCAAGAGTAAGGAATGATTATTAGTCCGTTATAGCAGTTAAAATCAGAGGTGGAATGTTACTAAGTACATTTACTCAAGTACTGCACTTAACTGTACTTTACTTACTGTTGTGCTACTTTTTACTTCCACTCCACTACATTTTGGAGGCAATTATTGTACTATTTACTCCACTACATGTATTATAAAGCTTTAACTACTATTGACTTTCAGATTTTGATTATTAATACAAAATATAAATCAACTAATTCATTATGATGTCTTATTGTGGCTACAACATTAATGTATCAATAATTATAATCCAATAATATGATGATTATATGATTCTGAAAGGGACAATTCTGCATAATACTAAGCATAAGTGTAGTATATTTTGATACTAATACTTTTGTAGTTTTGCTTAAGTAGGATTTTTGAATGCTTTTATTTGTAATAGAGTATTTGTACACAGTAGTATTGCTACTTTTACTTGAGTAAAGGATCTAAATACTTGCACCACTGCTTAAAATTATGAATTAGAAATTATATTTAACCAAAAGTCAATGATCTCTGTGTGAAAAGTCACATTCAGGTACATTACCATTAGCATACTGTAGAATGGTCTATGCTGATTATAAAGCTACACACATTGCCGTTCATTCTTATTTTTCTGGGTGAATGTTTTAGGAAGGGTTTTTAGTTTTAGGACAGAAGGCAATGTTCTGTTTGCAGTGTAATGTTGTTTCTAAGAAGTTCTGTTCTTTTCTGACAAACATTAGTATTTTTTTCCACATCTGTAATTTTGCTCTTAAGAAGGGACTACACTAGTTACTTCAAAAATCATGATTAGTTACTGAGTAGGCCTGCAATTTGACTTAATATCCCAACCCTTCAATTGCATTTTTGTAGCCAGTAAGGCTATCTGATTGCAAACAGCCAATGAAAACAATGACACATGGACGGAAAAATAAAAATAGATGATTGTGACCACTGAGCAGAACAGCACAATACTTTTGAAAGAACATCTGGAGAAGCAGAAACCTTTTCGACTGAACGCCTGCTATTGATAATTCATTACACATCAGTGTAAAAAGTAACTGAGTAGTTTTTAAGAATACTTTGCTCTTTATTTGTAGTCAAGAAATATTTCAGTAACACAACAGTACTTCTACTTGAGTACAGATTTTCAGTAGGTTTCTACCACTGAAACTGTAGCAAATGCTTTAAGTCAAACTGTGATATTAGTTGTTGGTTCAATGAGAGACTACATGTGTTTTTTACTTCAGCAGCTTGAAGACACTGACATCTCATCGCTGTCTCTCACCTCCTCCTGTCACGATAATGCTGAGCTCAGTGGAGGAGTTGTGTTATTGCTTTCCCGGGGGCAGATAATGAGGTGGATGTGGGAGAGCCTCACCAACGGTGTTGACAGGCTACAACTGAGTGGAAGTTAGTCACAAGTGATACACACATTTATCTGAGTTCACATTTATCGGACAGACAGACTCACGAACATTCCGGCTGCCGGTATTTTGTGGTTCAGCCTAGAAAGACAATTGAGGTCAATTAAAAGTGTCAGACGGGTGTGATAAGAGAAGGAAACACCAGAGATATATACGGGAAACAAAATACACATTCCTGAAAATTTGAATCATGAGACGAGTGCAGCTTTGTACTCTTAAAAAAGGACATCATGGTTGTTTAAATTTCCATCATAACATAATAAGATTTGCTTTAAGATTACAAGAAAAACATTAAATCATTAGTACGGACATAAACCTATTTGATTATTTGATATTTGATAGCAGATACTTACAGATTACTGTCATTTTACATGCATTTGTATGTAATTTAATATATCAGAAAAAAAAATGGTTTAAATAATATAGTAATTTCCTGTATAAGAACAAGAAATAAATCTAATTTGTAATTATTGACATAATCCTTACAATAACGGTTGTGTTGTTAATTTACATTGTATGTAATTTAAAAACAAACAAACAACTACTGTGCAGTACTGTTATTTTCTGTAAAATCTGGGAATTTTTTACAGTGTTGGAAAGAGAAAAAGAAAGAAAAGATCCTCTTCAAAACATACCCTTTGCCTGTTTGTGTGTCTGTGTGAGACAGAGAGAGAGGCGGGGGGAGAGAGGTCGACACATTTCTGTAAATCTGGGTGTCTTCTCATCAGGCTTCCAGGTGAGGTCACTGCTCAGCTATGCGCCTTCACAACAACCCCGAGATACCTTCCTTCTAAGCCTCAGTGTGTGCATGTGTGTGTGTGTGTGTGTGTAGAGGTGCAACTTTAAATCACATTCTTACCTCGGTAAACACAAACACCGAGGCCTGAGAAACACGTTCTTCCAAATTGCTGCCTCTTTCTCTCTCCGCTTTGTCTCCTTTTTACGCATTCAGACTGAATAAACATAAGCTTTTGACTTCCTCGTCGTTTCAATGCTGCCTCGCTCCAGTGAAATATGACAAGCATAAACAAATGGCAGGGTTATGCGGAAATAAAAAAGACACCACAAATCTCTGTTGAAAAAAGAAGCTGTTTTTCCGTCTGCTTTCCCATACAAAACAGACCTTAAATTAGACCCATGGTGTCAGGATGATAAAGTATTCATAAACTTTGCTTTGAGAGGCCCTGATTTAGGGGGTGTATGCATGTGTGTGCGGAGGGGCAGACAGTTTTTGTTTATGGAGCAGGCCACAGGGAGGTCTGGACCAACAACATGATGATGAGACACACTCGGAGGAGGGTGACATACAGAAGAATGTGCCGCCAGTCCTCAATCAGTGGACCTCCTTTGGTATAACTAGCTGGTCCACTGCTTCTTTATAGAAATCTTTGTGGCATGTGTGTGCTTGTGTGTGTGTGAGTGTGTTGTTTTATGCTTGAAAGCTCTGAAGCTTTGAAAATAAATTCTTGTTTGATCAAGTCATACACCCTCTCTGAGTTTTAAAGGGGCACCTCACTCCAAAATCAAAAATATATATTGTGAAATGTTCAGTAAATAGTCTATGACTCAAGTGTTCGAGGTCTGCATATGTCTTGGCCCCTCAAAAAACAGCAGATTAAGAACGCTTCTCTCTTAGGAAAGTAGCGCCAGCAGCTGACCAATGATAATTTGGTCGGACAAGAGCATATCGACCAACTAATCCACCAGCTGACCAGAAGGTGTCAGCTTTACATGGTCTGACAGGAAGGAGCCTGATGATGATGAGCTTCATCCATGATGCACAACTCCTGCTGCATGGTGATACGATTGGCAGATGTAGCTGCTCATAACAAGTTCCACTGATTATCTTGAGTAACCAGGTCATCATTTCTTGAACAAGACATTGTTGTTGAGTTTTTAGAATCTATTTTTTGACAGTTTGAGCATCTCAAGCTGAAAGCCAACCCAGAAACTCTAGATGGATATATAGCACCACAGGTAAGAGAAAAATACGTATTTTTGATTTGGGGAGTACTGTCCCTTTAAAGCAACACATGCTTGAGCAACAACAACATAAATTTCACAAATCATTTCATCTTCTATCATATCATGATCATATGGTGCACGAAGAGCCCAAACACACTCACATTGTGCTATTCTCAACTGTGGGCCAGTGTTTTGTCTTTTGCTCTCGTATTCAAACCTTCCTATCTGCTCCTGAGGGAACCCTGGAAAATCAGAGCCAGATGTGGTGATGTCAGCACGTGTCTGTGACTCTCAAGTTGTGTTCTGTGAGGCTGCAGTGTGAGAAACAGGGGCAAGGTTGGTGGGAAATTTGAACACAGCCCACGGATCAAGCAGCTGACGCAGCAGAAAGGTCTGTAATCAGCGTTCAAACCGGCTCTCGTGACCATGGATGACGCCGAGGTCACAAAACGCACGCTAGTAAATTCCTCCGTTTACTAGACAACGAAAGGAAAACTGACGTATGTCACTGGTTGTTAGGAGTTTGTTGGACGGCAGCTGGCCTTGTGAGCTCTCCTCGAGTCTGACTATAGCGCGCGCACACACACACACACACACACACGCAGACACTCATACAAGATGGCATATGGACACAAATATTCCACCACCCGCAGCCGCCACCTTCCTTCGTCACTCTTCTAAAGTTACCCATCATCAGCCACATCACTAAACATCACCATGGCAACGCTCGGCCCTCTCCCCCCATGTTCCTGTGGCTTTCTGTGATCCCTCACCATACTTACTCTATTAAAAGTCTCAACTCACAGCATGTTGATCTGGATGATGCATGTGCTCAGGGAGCCACTCGGCTTCCTCAGGCTCTCTTTCATCCAAAGAAAATGCATAAAGAACACATGTACAGCTGGGAAGATCAACTGCTTTGTGATTTTTATGACAACATTTAGTATTAAAAGTGCTCCAACAGATCATTAATGAAGAGACAGACAGTATTTGATCTCAATTTCACTGGGATTCCAATCAAGACCTAAAAATTTAAACAGAAAAAGGTTGAATATTTAAAGGTTGATATTGTGGTATATCGAGTTCAGGGTTTGCTGGGGTCGTTCTGCTTGACGGAACAGGTACATGCAAATTTCAGTGTGCTGCTGATCTATAGACAGCAGCTTGGTCTGCTGGTCAGCTGGTAAATATCTTAACAGTAAATATTTATAACCATTTGGGTCTCCTGAATCATTCAAAGAATCTCCTTAAGTGGAGAGAGCCTGCCAGAGGACCTGTTCTGCAATACTTATCTTAAATCCTGTAGGACAAATGTTTTGTCTTGTATTTTTAATCACAAAACAAAACAAAGAGGTTGAAAACATGGCATTGCTTGCTTGCCTGTGCATACATTAAAAAAAGAAGAGACTGAGCATTCGGCTGCCAGGCTAAAGGTAAAGTGTGTGGGCCCACCTACTTCCTCTCTGATCTGGCTCTGAATCTGGCACTCGTCAATCGGTCAGCTCACTCTCCTCTGTCCTCCGATTTTCGTCGGTGCTCCATTTACAGTTTTGTAGCTATTAAAAACATAGACTAACACTTGAAACAAAACTTTGCATGAAAAAGGGGCAAAGGTCGGTCCTCTAAATGCAGCAGTCCAACAAACAACACTCCTCTCGGCTGCTTCCCATCGTCTCACTTAATTACTTTGGCAGGCCCCTGTCAAACTAACACTGTATGCCCAGGTAAGCCCACCCCCTAACTTGACAGCCATGCAGGACAGCCAATAGGACGACAGTGGGCCGTGACACTTAACATAGAGCCTTGGCATATCAACATACATATTACCCAGCCATCATCATTTAATTTCTGTATTAAATTAATTAAATAGTTTCTACATTTTACTCATATATAGCATATAATTTACTTTATACATTGCTACTCACTCATAAAGGCTGCACTGCCTATATTTATGCCTGTGTGGCTGTGTATAAGTGTAAGAGTGTGTGTTTCTACTACATGTTAAAGAGTTCTTTAAATCAGCCTTCTTCATCTTAAGATATTTCTCTGTATTTCAAACCCAGTGGTTGCACAGTTCTTTTCTTCCCACTAGGTGGCACAGCTGCATCAAACATCAAACACAGAGTGTGTGAGTTTGCACGTCTTGAATGAAACAAAGGGTCGAGAGAGACAAAAGAAAAGTCAGAAAGACTTGAATCACCTGTGTTCTTGTTTTCCTTTTCATTCTTTGAGATTTATATATCTATCACACACGCATCTGCATTTCAAAGGCAGTAAAGCGGGTGCAGTGTGATTTGTGTTTCATTTGCTGTCAACTCCAAACCCACCACCAAAGCTCATTCATAAGAGTTCAGTCAGATTATTGATGCTGGTGAGCATTATGAGGTAACCCATCTTGAAACTGGTTATTCTAACAAGACGACTGAATAGAATAAACCAATAGGCAGCTAAAATCTAAAATCATCATACCTTAATTTTCAAATTGTCTGTTTTTTTTGCAATGCTGTAATTAGCACTTTCTGTAATTAACAACTTCCATGTCTTCAATTATAGCGCTACAGTAATTCTCAGATGTCAGAAAATCTATGACTTACACAGGAAAACACACAATAACAAAACATGTGAGACAAGTTCAAAAGATTAACAGTTTTAATAAAATCCATGTCAAACATCAAAATACTGAAATGGCAATAAAAGAAAAAAAAATTCTACTTTTGTTTTGTTTTTTTAAATTTTGTACAAATCACAGTGGTTCAAAAATATTACAAATTTTTTTAGTTTCAAAACATTTTTTGCAACAGCAGCAAAACATTCTGATTGTTGTATATATTCTTGAAAGCCCTTAATAGTTTTGTGAGTGTGGTGTGCTCTTTTCTTTTGCCTTTTTTTTTTTTATTGTAATACACACAACAACATGAGCAGTAAAATGTTAATAAAACTCCTCAATGAGTCAATGGAAACAAAAGTGCATAACAATACTATATAGTATATACGATCCACTTAAAAGTTACATTATAGACCAGGGATTAATCACACCATGTCTGTCTATATGAACACTCTCCCTGTCCTGGGTCTCTCTGTGCATACACTCCTGTGTATACACACCAGCTTAGTTAATACATACAGTGTGGTGAGCAGTTATAAGGTGAGAGATTAATTCCAGCCGGGACTCAAATTTACAACACTGTACTGGACTTTGGATAACAACTATCTTCTTTAAAGCATAATATACTGTTTATATAGTTGTCACAGCTAATATCTGCCTTTAATCCAACCAGTAGTTCACAGATGCTGTTCCCCAACTCAGAATACACTGACTTTATGCATGATTGCAACACACAAGTAGTAAATTGCAGCTAAATAGTGGAAGCAACAGGGTGTACTGCTGATTTTGAGAGAAAGAGATCATGAAAAAGTGTCATTTTGAGCAAGAAAACTGGTAAATATAAAGACTTAGCATACTTATCAAAAACGTTGTACAATATTAGGCTACATAATAGAAAGTGCAGGCACCTGAAAGAGTGCGAAAACATTTTTAAAACTGCTGGTTTGCTGGGTTTCTTGGTCATCTCATCATTATCTGTTGCTCTAGCATAGTTGATATTACCTACCGAACTTGTAAAGCTCCATATCTGTGTAATTATCATTGGAAGTTGTATCACTTACGACCCCAGTAACTATGCTAAGATACTGCACATTAAAGAAAGCTGCCTACTTTTTCTCTCTGTGCTCACATGTGTGTTTCTTGGCTTGATCGACTTTATTTTGAAGCCCAGGAGGCTGCAGACGGCAGCACCGTCAGCCTGCGCTGAGACAAAAAAGTGAGATTTCACTGAAGGCACAGGAGAGGAGACACCAGAACTACCAAAAAAAAACAAAAAACGAGAAGGTGTTCTCTCAGTCACTAGGCCTCATGTTTCAAAAGGATGGTCAGGCCTGCTAAGAAGGAAGGAAGGAAAGCTCCACTCAAAACAAACGTGACAGTAAAAAAGGATGTTATAAGATAGAAAAGACAATCCAAATCAATGTTACTTTGGCCTGTAGGGGCAGTGTGGAGCAAATACTGAGGGCTGAATAAAGCTTACAAGCACCCCTATCTCTCCTACTCTGTATACCACGGTTCCTCCACCTTATCTGGGCCGTAACTCCATTTCTATTTCCCACAATTCTCAATTTTCACCCCAATAATTAAAAAAAATATTTAAGGTGTAATGAACTGGAAGTATCCAACAATCCAATTAACTATTACAGCAATTGTGACATTTATTTCAAACCTGACAGTATTCCACAGGGGTGTCACAATTTCAACATTAAACTGAAAACTGATCGAAATGAGCTTTAAAATGCATTCAAATCAATGGCAGGATGGCTGATTCTTCTATTTTCGTTCTTTCCATCCCAGCCTACTTGCAGGAGCATGCGTGCATCACGTGTCCTAAG
>JAJHUR010114227.1:920-11519 GCA_027495735.1 Lutjanus campechanus | reverse complement strand
ATGATGATAATTTTAGAGTAAAGGTGCCCCAGAATGACTCAAAGTAGTGAAAGTATAAAACCCCCCTAATATGCACATGTGCTGACTTGGCAAGGATTTGCATCTCCGTTACAACAGGGCTCATTTCACTTTGTTATTTTGTTTTTCAAAAGCTTTTATTATGTAGCAGCAAAATCAGCAAAGGTTGTGTGCAAAGGAACAAAATTGGTCCATCGTGGGTTCAGCTCGGCACAGCTCAGCACATTATTTGAAGTAATGAAAATGCAAATCAGTGCAGCACAAACTGACTCAGCACGAGCAAAAGTGCCAAAAGAAAAGCCCATAAGTGAGTGTTTGGATCAGAACTGAAGAGCTGCAACGATTAGTTGATCGATGGATTAATCAATTAGTCAATCAGAAGAAAATTAGTCGCCAGGTATTTTGATAATCGGTTTAATCGTTTCAGTCATTTTTCAAGATAAAATGTCAAACGTTTGTGGATTTCAGCTTTTTACATGTGAGGAGTTGCTGCTTTTCTTTATGATAGTCGTATCTAAAGATGGACGACATCTTTATTCTCCGTCCTCATGTTGTGATGCATTTAATGACCTCGCTGAACGTCGCTTTCTACAACGCTGCCTCCACTTTCGCCTCTTTTTCAAGAGGTCCATTATTACGACTTCCTCCGGCGTTGCCATGTTTGTTGTTGTCAGACACTTTTGACTCTTCTTCTTCCTCTCTGGAGTAACTTTTGACTCTGAGCAGCGCCCTCTAGTGCAGTGGTTCTCATGTGCACATGATCCAAAAGAATAGTGATTCATTTCAAAGCTTTACTGTCCAAACTAAACATCAATTAAAATGTTTTAATTGATAAATGTCTCTTTTATAGTATAAGCTTAAGGTCACAGAGCTGTGGTCGACAGATGTACTTTTAAAAATAATTTTGTGTACAGACTTTTGTATAACTTATAATTTTAGTTAACACGTGCAAATCTAATTCTTGTGCTCAGTTCACTGTCGTCCACGGCTGCTTGAAATATTCTCCTCCTGCTCTGCACTTCTCTTCGTAAAAGTTCTCATTTGGAGTCTCATGACTACCAGTAATCATGGATGATGTACAGTATGCATGTGCTACTGATCATTACCATGTAGCAGGCTGATTTTTGAAACAAATGTACTTATTTTAAATTACATTTCAGCGATCTCATTTCTAATTTCTCATCTAAAAAATATATTTGACATTCTTTTGCTTACCACTAGAGGGAGCTACTTCTCCATCAAACGGTAAAGATGCTGACTTTTTGTCTTTTTGTCTAATATAAATGTTTCCATAAATATGCTTATTTAAGTCCATTTTAAAGGGTTCTCTTATCATTGGAGGGTTTTCAACAGACTCACACAGTTAACATTAGCTTGATTTGCGAGCTTCTGTCTACTTCTGTGTAAAATCAAGGGCCCATTGTTTCAAAAATGACTGTGACTTTCGAGTGGTGCATCCGTCTTTGTTATCATCATAAACTGCATGTGTCGTCTCGTCCGTCAGTCTGGAGGTTGTGAAGTACAAAAGAGCGCGAACATAAAATACCACCAGATGGTTTCAGTCAGCTTGACTACTGCCAAGCGTGAGAGGAGGAGGAGGAGGAGGAGGAGGAGGAGGAGAGGGGGGTACCAAAAAAATTTGGACTAAAAAAATTCCGCCTACGCCAGATTCTAACTTTCCCTCCTCCTCATCCTCCTCCTCTGCCTCTCTCATTCTATTCCCAGTCCAGACCTTCTTTTCATCTCTCTCTCTTCATCCCCATCCTCTCTTTTCTTTCCCTCCCTGCTCTGTTTGGATTCACTCTCTTCTGGGATAAATCCATCCTCCTCCCCTCTGATACACCTAAACTTAAGCCCCGTCATTCACTCGCTAATATCTGCTCCATTCTCTTTTATCAACTCTCCTCCTCCTCTTCCTCCTCCTCCTCCTCTCAGGTTCTGGCCTAATTTGAGGTGATCCACTGCCAAAGCAATCACGGTGAGAAAACCCCACAATGCAAACGACAGAAGGGAAGACAAAGATGTGCAGAGATGTGTCTGTGTGTGCGTGTCTGTGTGTGTGTGTGTGTGTGTGTGTGTGTGGCTTAAATGAAGTTGCTATGAGTGAAAGGAGGAATTCAAGAGCAAACAGGCAAACAGAAACGTGGTGAAAAGCATGAAAGAGACGAACACACCAGGGAGTAAAAGAGACAAAATGAAAGGTTTCTCTGCCTTTATATGAAGCACCTCAAACATGAAATTAGAGCAGCAAACATTAGTCAAAAAATCAATTATCAACTACTTTGATAACCAAATAATCTTTAAAATATTTTTTTAAAGTAAAAATGTCAAATATTTGCTGGTGCCATCTTCACAAATATGAAGTTTTTGTGAGCTACTTTACTAAGTTGTTTGTGGGTGAAATGCTACAAGTTAATTTAAACTGCTGCTGATAATAGGCCATGCCTATGGCTTTTATTGTGAAAGGCAGAAAATGGAAGTGGTGATTCTGAATCAAGCTGCAACAATTAATCAATCAGTTGTCAGCTATTATTTAATTGCAAACTATTTTGATAATCTGAATCGGTTTGAGTAATTTCACCTCCAAAAAATGCATTTCTGCAGTAGAATCTACTGGAACAACTTTCAAATCTATTGGAACTACTTTCTCTTGACTATAGAGAAAGTAGTTCCTGCATGAAACTGCTCACGACAGCGTCTGTTTCTATTGATTTTGGGGTAAACCGTCCCTTTAAGAAAAAAAAGTCCAAATTCTCTGATTTCAGCTTCTTAAATGTGAATATTTTCTGATTTATTTCTTCCTCTCTGACAGTAAACTGAACATCTCTGAGTTGTGGACAGAACCAGACATTTGAGGACGTCATCTTGAGCTTTTGGGAAAAATGATCAACATTTTTGCATAATTTTCTAAAATTTTACAGACCGAACAACAAATCAAATAATTGAGAAAATAATTGACAACAATATATAAACACATATTATTTGCAATGATCCATCAAAACTGCTCAAGACTTATTTTTTATTATCTTGAATTTATTTTATCTTTTTTAACGAAACTTGACTTTTTACCTTATATTTTATTATTAGATATTCACTGATTTTATTTACTCTTCTAACTTTCTTTATTATTATTGTTATTATTATGATTATTATTGTTGTTAAGGCAGGATATTTTAGAGTTTAGGGCACTGAAACAATCAGCCTTCACTAATATTTTAAAAAAATAATTATAAATATCTATATAAATAATAATAAAAAAGAGCAAAATATATGTATATATTAAACGTGAATTAAGAAAAAATATAAAAAATACTCAGACGGCTGTTAATAAAGCTAACAAATAAAAACAATCTTCATCTTTTCCTGTAGGTGCAGATCAGACGACACGAGGACCGACACAGACGATACAGCTGTGACAGGCAGGTTTCAGAACCATGAAGCTGTCAGAGTCACCACTTCCCTTTTCTGCCTTTCACAATAAGAGCCACAGACACAGACTGTACACTGCTCACTGATCAGTGGGGAACTTAAATTCACCAGGAGCGTTTTACCCACAGACAGTTTAATAAAATATCTTCACACATTTCATTATCGGTTTCTGACTCACAGCTGTTCATGAAATGGAATAAAATTTAATCTATACGTTTCGTGTACATGGACGTGAATTTTCCTTTTTTTGGTGACACGGCACAACTTTCAAACTAGAGTATTGTCCACTGTTGTTCTCATTCTGCATTCAACTTATTAATAATAAATAATATAAACATCCAGAACACTTTCAAAATAAAAGCTTGCTGAGAATCATTTTGGGGGGACAGTCACACATAACTTCTTCATTAAACGCACAATATCTAACAATAACATAAGACAGTTTGATGATGTCATGAAGGAGCATGGGATCATGGGAGTTGTTGTCTTCATTGTTAAACAGCCACCACTGCTGATGAAAACATGACTCAGGCAGAAATGAGATGAGGTAATATTAAAGTATAAATCACATTATATTTGGTCACGTGCGCTGACTTCCTCCCTCACTCTCTGACATGTCTCACAGAACAACCCCAAACACAAGAGGCAGACTATGGAAAAACAAAACGCCAACGAAAATGTGAAAAAGTGGCTTGAATCTGGATGTCGTGTCCTGCAGCGCGTGCTGCCAGTTTCCTGAACAAGCTGAGACTAGCCACCAAATTCAGGGGCTTGGTGGCCCGTGGGGCTGGTGCTCGAAATTTTATCGAAATCACAATATGGTCCACTGCGATTCTCAAATCGCAGGAGGTGCAATATTTGATAAAACCTCAGTTTGTGTTTGTTAAATGATCGAGGTGCTGCAGAGATGAGCTGACCGACACATCAGATCCTGCAGACTTAAGAAAACATCTTTGTAGGGCTGCAACTTTTTCATTATCAATTAATCTGTCAGTCATTTTCATGATCAATCGATTAGTTGTTTGATCCAAAAATAAATCCGTCACAATCTTGTCAACTGAAACATAGTGGAGGCGGACGTATGTCCGTGCGCTCCGCCTGTTTTCACATGTTTTGACCTATTTTTCAACTAGTCATCAGTCTGGCAATAATTTTTCCACTAATCGATTAGCTGTTTGGTCCATAAAATGTCAGAAAATATTGATCAGTGTCTCCCCAAAGTCCAAGATGACGTCCTCAAAGGTCTTGTTTGGTTCACAACTCAAAGATATTCAGTTTACTGTGGGAGGCGGGTAAAGAAACCAGGAAATATTCACATTTGAGGAGCTGAAATCAGAGAATTTGGGCAATTTTCATAAAATAACTGACAGCTAATGGATTGATCGATTAATCAACAAATCATCGCAGTTCTGCATCGTTTGATCATATTGTAATTGCAATATCAGTAAAAAATAATCAGCCCTTCTGTATGATGGAAGCAGATGAGACTCGGCTTGTGGTCCTCAAAGTGCCAAAAACAAAAACATACATTTGAAAAATTCAAAACCAGTTTCACTTCCCAAAAATCATGACCTGGTTTCATACAGGAAATACTGGTCTGTCTTTGGATTATCTTCTGCAAGCTGGTCATGAGTTTTGGAAAGAGACAGTGAGTGTAATCTAATTCGATTACGTTGGAGAGAAGGCAGACGTCTCCAAAACTCTGCAACTCACGCCTCAATTTAAAAAAACAAAACAAAAATCTAGATGGATAAATAACACTACAGGCTTTTTGTCGTGAACTGTCCCTTTAAAAACACCCCTGACAGTGGAGGCCAGTCTGAGCTGAGCAGGAGAAGCCAGGATGCACATGCTTCTGTTTATATCTGCGGTTTTATTTGCAATAAAATAAAGAAATCCTCCCTGACAGACTTTTAGCATGAGAGGAAGCGAGCTACAAACCAGTCGTGAATAATTGAACACTATAATGTTGTATAGTGCAGCAGTTTCATTTAATATTAATAAAAACATGCTGCTGCAGATGACATATTAATAAAAAAAAAAGAAGCTGAATCAAGTCAGTCAGTCAGACACTCCCTGAAGACTGATTTTACCGACTCGGAGCCAGAAATCATGAATGGTCGTTTCATGTTTCATGTGTGTTGAAGGCGCAGACAGAGGAAGAGAAACCACACACAAACACACACATATGCATGTATACACACACCCTATACAGTTGTTCACACCTGCCATCCTATTATGTAAGACATCATCGCACCCGCCGGCCCACTGACACACACACACACGCACACAGATCCAGATACAGACACACACACATTCATGCATGGAGACCCAGACACAAGCAGCATGGTGGGATGCTATTGTTTTCATCTTACCTCTGCAGGTGTGAACGTCTCTCTCTCTGCCTCTCTTTTCTTTTATCCCTTTTTCTCCTTCTTCTTCTTCTCGTCAAGCTCTTCTTCTCCTTGTTGTCTTTATTTTTTCCCCTTCCTGTCCACTGAGTCGTGTCTTTTCCCGTGTCTCTTTTTGCACTGATGCTGCAGTGGTACATAAAACACACCCTTCTGAGCTCAGCCTCTCCTCCCACCCTCCTTCACTCCCTGCCTCTTCCTGATTGGCTGCCTCGCGGGGATGACATCAGCCTCTTTCATTGCAGCCTCGCTCCCTCTTTCTCTCTCTCTCTCTGTATTCCCCTGGTACCTCCTGCCCCTCCCTTCTTCTTTACCTCCATGCTACCCCCCCCCCTCCTCTATTTTTACCTCCCTCCATCCGTCTCTGTCTCCTCTCTGTTCTGGTTTTCTTGTCTTACTGGTGGATGGCTGGTTGGAAGAACATCAGTGAATAAAAATAACATTTACCTGGCTGGTAAAATTAAAGGGACAGTTCACCCCAAAATCAAAAATACATATTTTTCCTCTGGCCTGTAGTGCTGTTTTTCCATCTAGATTTTTTTTGGTGTGAGTTGCAGAGTTTTGCAGATTTCAGCTGTAGAGACGTCTGCCTTCTCTCCAGTATAACGGGACAAAAAATACATCTGAAAAATTAAAAACCAGCGTCTCTTTCCAGAAATCATGACCAGGTTACTCAAAATAATCCACAGACCTTGTTGTGAGCAGATTCATGTAGGAACTACTTTCTTTCTGTCACAATCTTGGACCTGTTTTCAAGGTCTTTCCTCTAACGATTATTTTCACTATCGATTAATCTGTTGAGCATTTTGTCCATTAATCCATTAGTTGCTTGGTCCATAAAATGTCAGAAAATGGTGAAAAATGTTGATGAAAGTCCAAGATGACGTCCTCAAATGATTTTTTAGTTAAAAAACAATTCATTTATTATCAAAATAGATGCAGATTAATTTAATAGTTGATTAACAATAGATTAAGTGTTTTATGTTTATTTTTATGAAATGTAACTATGTGTTTTTTTTAATTTTTTATCTGTAACTGTAATGGAATACAGTTACCTTTTTTAGATTGCATAATCCTGTTACATGTAATCTGTTACTCCCCAAGCCTGTTTAGTAACTGTAACTTAAGGTACTTCAGTTAGTGCAAATTCTAATTATCTTTTATATGATAATTTCTTGTGATGAAAGATGGAAGTAAACAAGAAAGTACGTCAGTGAGTGTGAAAGAAATCTGACAACACAACCTGTGAGACAAGAGCGGAAAAATATAAAGGCACGAAAACCTGACAGAGAATAAGAAAATATAAAGAAAAAAGTTTGAAATGCCTTTTAGTGTTTCTTTTTTCCAGGACAGCAAGTTTAAACTCCACAACATCTCAGAAGGCGACTCTGTTTACTCCACTATATCTTACTGACAAGTTTACTGAACATTTTACTTCACAATGACTACTTTAACTTATACTGAAGTAAAAGATGTGAATTCTTCCTCCACCACTGCTCACCTGTGTTGCTGCCCTCTGAAGTTCACCTGGTCCCGGTGTGCAGTGTTTCCTGCCCGGCTGCAGCTCTGTTCCTCCACAGAGAACATATTATGTTCCCCTGATTATTGCAGAATGATCAGGTCCAGGTTCTTTAAGCTTCTCTTTTAACGTTCTCCTCTCAAAAGATGTTCATTTTAGTGACTTCACTGAATTTTCTGTCTCCTTTTTAGCTGGTAAATGTACATTTTCCATCTGGCAGGGCTGCAGCATCTTGTTCTGGCACATTAAATGTCAGATGTAAAATGAGACGTTGGCTCTCTGCTGCCACACAGTGGTTGGTGGAGTGTAAATCAGCAGCATTCAGATGAGAGAGCTCCTGTCTGTTGTTTTGAGAGGATTTAACTGGGCAACCTACAGTGAGAGTCAGTGAGCTTGTTCAAGATGAACTGCACCTCACCTGGAAAACAGACGAGATCAGGCGGCTGCAGCAGGAGGTGGAGACAAAAAGCTGCAGTGTCTGTATCTGCAGAGACACTGCAAATGTCCCTGATATTATTGTTATTGTTCTTTTCATTCTTGTGTTGTTGTTTTTTTTGTTTATTAATCATTAAAGGCACAATTGGCAACATTTTCCAAAAAATAATATTTAGATTTATAAACATAATCTTTTAATCATAACTTATGACCCACTTAGTGTCAGTTGGTGTCTGTAGCTGCAGACACTCTGACTGTGTGTCATTATTTTGCTGCTCAGAACATTTTGCAAAGTCAAAATGTCGGTATCGATTCATCATTTTTTCTGATGCGTTCATCTCAGACAAATTCCACTGATTGTACAAAAGCATAATTGGAAATAACTGAAATAACAGCATTGTTGGATCGACTTCGGGGATGAATTGATGGATTAGTTCCTTTAAACTGAGTGACAGACTGCTGCACCTTCTGCATCATGAGTTTGGCTTTTTTCCCCCTTTTTGTCCAAAACCAGATCAGGCGCTCAATGCATTTATGACTGATCCAGAAAAAGGAGTTTTAACTGGTTATGAAACATATTTGTGTTTTTGACACTATACTTTATGGTTATTATGGAGGAAACATTGTGCTTACAGGGCTTTGGTCCAAAGTCAACAAAATATGAAAGTTCCTTGTCGTACTTTTAAGACTTTTGCGATGTTCACGCTGTAAACACACAAACAGACTGACAGTGAGCCAGGTGAAGTGAAGATAATCTGTTACATGAGGCTAAGCTGTGATTTTCCAGACGACTGCATAATTCCAGCCAAGAAGTTTGGAGGAATAAATCCAGATGGACCTGGTGTCACTCCACAGCTCCAGTGTGGAAACTTTCTTGGGTTTTAAAATTCAAATCAACTAAATTATTTGACAGAGTGAGAGCTGATGGGTTCACTCCCAGCAGCAGCTCACGTCTTCTTACACATCAATCTCTTTCACTGTCTGTCGCTCTGGATGTTTTTCCCGCTTGGCTCCTCCTCCTCCTCCTCCTCCTCCTCTTCCTCCTCCTCCTCCTCCTCTTCTTCCTCTTTCCCTCCGTCATTAAAATGGAAATTCTGTTGTCTCGTACCCAGACTGTAAAGGCCGGTGACACTCATGTGGCATTTTGTTTTCTGCCAAACAAAGCAGGCAGCCAAAACACCCCCGTTCTTCCTCTGTGTGTGTGTGTGTGTGTGTGTGTGTGTGTGTGTGTGTGTGTGAGGAATACAGGAAGAAAGACAAATGTGTGAGAGAGGACAGATGGACAGGGAGGGTGTTTGTGTTTAAGGGTTTCTCTTTGGCAGGAAGGTGCATACGGCTGGAGCACAGTAACACTGACCAGTTTGTGTGTGTGTGTGTGTGTGATGCTGTTTTCCTGCTCTGTCCCTCCTCCTTTATGACTACTACTACTTATTATTATTATTATTATTATTATTATTATTATTATTATTATTATTATAAACACAAACCAGCAGTCAAACAACAGTAAACCTGCTCTGTAGCTGCAGACAGTCGCAGGAGGACTTTTGACCAGTTTTTTGTTGGTCTGTGTCGCAGTTGCTTACTGCTAGTGATGCATCTGACCACGCCTCATTTTAAGAGCAGTGCACCCATGTGCGCACAAGTACATTTGGTACCTACACAACGTAGCAATGGGAGAGACAATGACAGCTGTGCTGGTCAGAAAATAGCGATGACAGCTGTGCTGCGCTTTGGACCAAGCGTGATAAAATGCCCTCTAGAGTGCCCTTCTACTGGACAAATCATGATAAAAACATTGCACTTCACACCGCTTTGTGCTGCTTTTTCTGAAATGCTCTCTAAAGTTCCCCTCTAGTGGACAAAACATGAAAAGACACAAGGCTTTGCAACGCTTTGTGACGTTTTGCACCAGGCAGAAGATAGAGCCCCTAGTTTCTCAAAGTATAGATCCCCAACATGACATGAAATGCCCTCTGAAGTGCCCTTCTAGTGGACAAAATCTGATAAAGACACTGTGTTTTGTTGCAAGACAGAAGAAAGAACGCTTAGTTTCCTAGTGTGGGTCCTGAGTATGACATGAAAAGTCTCCTTTAGTGCCCTTCCTGTGGACCAAACGTGATAAAGTTCTGCCTGTAGTGCCCACATAGAAGACAAAACATGAAAAAAACATTGTGCTTTGTGCCCCTTTGTGCCACTTTTTGGGTCCTGAGCATGACATGAAATGCCCTCTAAAGTGCCCCTAGTGGACATAAAATGAAAAAGTGTCCTCTAGAGTGCCCTGGACCAAACATGACAGACATTACACTTTGCACCGCTTTGCACCCGGGGGAAGGTAGAGAGCGTTCGTTTCTCAAAGTGTGGGTCCAGAACATGATATGAAATGCCCTCTAAAGTGCCCCTCCAGTAGACTAAATGAGGTCCCCTTCTGGTGGACAAAACATGGGTCTCAAACATGACATAGTGCACCAGTTGAATACAGCCATAGGTTTGAGTTAGTCAGTGAATAAAGGCTGAGGCTTTGCACGACCAATGCAAAGCTCCTGAGTGTGTGTTGCTTCCCAGCTGCAGGAATAGCATCGCTACGACGATAAGCTCCGCCCACATTGAGAGTCGAGCCTGCTATGTGCAGCACAGTAGAGGTGAACTGAGCCAGTTTGCTGTTACTTACACAAATACTGTCACAATAGAAGCCGTACACCCCGGTACAATATCAGGAAGGTATGAAGGTATGAAAAGATACCAAACCTCTTCTAGAGGAAACATCATGAGGATATTTTACAGACACCA
>JAJHUR010114225.1:812-11697 GCA_027495735.1 Lutjanus campechanus | reverse complement strand
AAAAAAAGAAAAAGAAAATATATCTAAAATAAACTCAAATTATATACTAAATATATAAACTAAATATTTAAAATTATGAAAAATGATCAAACATACATAAAATAGTGCCCATTAGTATTTCATTCTGGACATAGATCAACTTATGTATAAATTTCAAATGATCAATCTGGGTCTTAAATTAACGTTAATTTACAAGATGTCAAAGGGAGACTTTGTGTCTTTACCTGATATAATGTTAGTAGCCTTATACTCTGTGTAATAGTCTGTGTATATTCTATGAAATGTAATGGAGTACTGCAGTAAATTTGCAGTACAAGTACCTCAAACTTGTACAGTAAGTACAGCACTTAACTAAATGTCCCTGTATATTATGTATTATATGTTAAGGCTGAGCTGACAGTGGTGATTTCAGTCACCAATCTGAGCAGCTAAAATGTAAAACAGTGGTGATTCAGTGTCACAGCTTCATCCTCATCCAACATTTCCTGAAGAAAATGGGAACTGCTGTCACAGAGCATTGAAATAATTTCTCTAATTTTCCGCACCACACTTCAAAAACCTGCATATATCGAGACTTTGTGGTCAGGGCCTCTGCACTTTGAATAGTGTCAATGACATGAACGTGCCCCACTGCATTCAAATTAAACCTATCATGGGCCGGGCTCATAAGGCGAGGCGTTCCAGCGGAGGATGAAATAATGAAATATCTCCTCTCCCGGGCCAGGGCCGTGGCTGGCTGCAGAGGAGCAGAACAATCTCCATTAACCAATGGCTCTTTGCCCACACTGGGGCTATCAGTATCAATGAAAAGTCCTCTCTCTCACTTGTGTTAGTGTGAAGGAGTCAGGGAGCAAATGCTTTGAACGGAACCCGTGTGCTAGAACATATATTCCCAAAAGAACGTCTTAGTTGCTCAGGAAAAAACACGTTGGACGCTGAGACAAACAGGGTGACCTGCAGCTGGCTTAAGTGTGCCCAAAGTGTGCAACAGCTAAACACTGTGTGACTGTGTATTTATACGCCATGCAAAGCAAACCTCAGAATTTGCCATAAGGAAATAAACTAAGCCCCTCCTCTGAACAGCAACTGTCCAATCATAGATCAGAAACCACAACCAGGGCACTGCAGGCCTGTCAAGCTTTGTATTTATTTTAAAACTGTGTGCATGAGGCTCTTAAAACAGCGATACTCAGTAAGTTTTGAGGATGGATGCAAGAGCAAATGTATGAGAAATGGATTAAACTTTATCTGCCAGGCTGCAGACGTTAGCATGTCTCGCTAACTTGCTTACGACCTGCAGTAATGTTACCTCCATACACACTTGTGTTAGATACCACTGCATTTACCAATCTCACAGCCATTTCCCAGGGGTTAAATTGGTATTTATGTGGGGAGTTTTGAGGAGGAGAATGTTAGCTGGTGCATTAATAAAACTGGTCTGCCACCACCTCATTAGCTTAGCTATTATCCTGGCTCGCTTCCTGATCTGGCTCGGTAACCAGTCTCTAGTTCCACTGCGCTTAATCGAATCCTGAACTTCCTTATCCCATGTTATTCAGTGTATTTCTGCTGTGTATTGTATACATATGTGCCATCGTCTTCTAGCACTGATGTTATATCATGTTACGCAGCTGTTATGTCACTCAACAACTTAACAAGGTTCTTTATTTTAAAAGATGGAGGCTTAATATTAAAAAGTCAGCTGGAGACAGACTTCTAAACTGACCCAAGCATTTTAAGCATTAGCATTAACTTCCATTAGCTAGTAAGAATGTGCACGATTAATTGGATTAAACGTCACCACCCTTGCTAGTCAGCACCAGAAATACTGGTCAGTTAAACCATTTATTGATGTGCAACACCGATGTATTTGAACTGTTGTCTAAGTGTTTTCCTGGCAGTCAAGTAGTTTAAAATAAATTTTCTGTTTAATCCACAGGGAAATTAGTTTCCAGCACTATCCCTATGTAGGCAATATTCACATGTATGCTGTTTTCCTCTGACGTCACGCTCAGGGTGGGAAACCCAAATGTACTACTGCTGTGTTCCAGGTTGTAAGTTGTATAAACATAGAATCTGACAAATCATTATCATTTCACCGCTTCCTGATTGATCAGCAGCTGAAAAGACAATGCATGGTGAAAATCTGGAGGGACATCGGGCCATATTTCAAGACAGAATTGCATATTTGATAACTAGGTACTGTGAGACTACAGCTAACGTTAGCATCCAGCCACTTTCTAGCTAACGTTACCATTCGATAGTGATGCACGATACGATAGACAAGACACAAGTTAATTCTTCTGTACATATTCTACTAACTTCCAATGGTTATCATGTAGCCTAACACATAATGTTAGCTAGAAGGTGGTTAATGCTAACATCACCTGTTGTCTCATAATACAGTAGCTAATGGGTCATATTTTATTTTGTTTAATATTTAATTTGAGAAGCGTCTTCAGTTTAACTCTCTGTGGAATCAAAGACAAAGTGATTCAACAACATCAATGTTAAATCTGCCACCATCATCACTGTAAGCTGCATATGTGCAGTGACAGAATGGAAAGTCTGACAGACACGGCAACAGTAACTAAGGAGCTTGGAGAGGGGTCACTTGTAGTGTGAAAATATGTCCTTCAGGTCTCTTGGTGTGAACGAATTGTCAGGTCGCACGTAACGAACGTCGTCTCCTTCATCCAGCACAAGGAGATCTGAGGCCGCTCTGGAAAACGCTGAGTGCCTCCAGAGCATCTGACATGCCAACAGCCGCTGTCAGCTTCATCAATCATGCATCCATCTCATCTCCTCAGCTTGTGCCTGTATGTAGCCAACTTTATGTCATGCATCCAAACAAATCCACGGGAGCCGCACTGGGATTCATGTTTGACAAACTAGCCTGTGTTGTGCTTCAATTTGATGTAGAGTTTTTATTTCAACATTCAGAGGTATAAGCACAAGGCAGTATATGGCCGCTGAGCACGCTGTGGCATATCAGTCAGACACATATACAGTATATTATATAAGGTATCTTATCCACCCACCCCCATGGAAAAAAAACAGAGAGAAGAAGAAAGAAGAATAAAAACGCCCGACCCCAGGATCTGTTGTACTGTTAGTGTAGAATCACTGGATAATCACTGGGGCACAGCACACACCAGACAGCAATAGATCAAAGCAGTTCAAGGAATTACAAAAGACCATCCACTGATGCAGCTGTTCTGAACCATGTATTCAGATTCACCTCTTTATCCCCATTTATATACAAGCTGACAATACCTCTGTGCAAAATAAGCTAAGTGGTTCGCTTAGGAGTGTTGCATAAAACCTTTTAGGTTGTGTTCTTGCCAGGGTTAAACCTAAAGGCTTTTTTTTTTTTTTTTTTACGGCAGTTGCTGTCATAATACAGCACATGGTCACTCCAGTTACCATGGTTACACTTCACACAGCATTCTCTAATTTGACCAGACAGCATTAATGTCTGTTGTTAGCCAGCTTAGCTAACACTTTTAGTTAGCTAGCTTCTCCAAAATGGACAACAAAGAGGAACAAAAAGGGGGGAAAAAAGATGAGGGTGTTGTTCTCTTTGACGAATATGGAAAGTACAAGCACATATTACAAAGTAAATATGTGTGTAGCCAAATTTAAGTCGAGAGAGAGGACGAAAACATATTTTTGTTACAAGTTAATACCAATAACGCTACTTGGGGACTTTCGCCCGAAGAATCTACAGGAAAATGTATGACACCTACGTCATACACCTCACTGACAAACAAACAAAAAACCAAACACTCGTCAGTCACACAAATGAATACAGAGATGGAAATACAAATATAAGGTGAGGGTATAATTTACTCAGTTAGTAGGAGGGGGAACCAAATAATACAGTGGTTCTCAAACTCTCCCCTACATATTCCTTTGTTTCACTCTATATTTCTGCTTTATTGGGTGCTTTGAGCACCACAAGCTGAGTGCCATTGAGTCAAATTATAGTGGAGAGATGACAGACATCTCATTGGCTGATATTTGCATAACTTGGCAACTCACACCAAAACTATCCAGATAGATAAACAGCACTACAGACCAGAGGATTTGGAGGTGAAGTGTTCCTTTAAAGCTAGGCATCAGCCTCCATGTAATCTTCCTTTCTGGATAGTGATAGATTTTAAGAGCGAGCGCTTCCCCTTCGAAATAAACTTGGAGGCAGTTTTGCTGGAGTTGCGAGTTTTATAACTGCAATATGTGTTTGAAGTGAATTAGGCAGGCCTACCCATCTGTCTACATCACTTAGAACCATTTTCAGTGTTTCCATGTAATTGTGTTTTATAATATGATTCAGAGGGGAATATTTCAATACCCAAATATCTAGATGGAGAGTCTTAAAGATAAAACGGGAGCCTGGGGAATCCTCCATGCCTCAGACGCTGACAGAATCTTTACAGTCTGCCATATATCGAAAGCTTGCAAGCTTAAAGGAATAATCTGCCAAAAATCCATCTTTTGAGTATCACCATTATAGAATGGGCTTTGGGAAAAGGCGCTTTTGAGATGTTTGTTGCTTCCTCTTTCACAGCAGCTGTCATCTACACAGATGCAAACCGATGGCGACCCAGATTCACAGCAAAAGATTGTCTTAAAATGTGTTTTAAAAAATGTCAAAATGTCCACACTCTCAGAGCCTAATCTACTCCTCCACTGTGTCACCGTATGTTCAGTATGTTCCCATAATTCCCATAAACTCCCATAAACTCCCATAATTTCTCCACAATGTGACTAAACATGTTCTGTTTTATATTACCCCTTTTGCAGGGGACTTAAGCAGCATCATGATTGCAGCGGCACAGCGTGTGGCTTTTATCTTAAATCACATTTCCTGGTATGACCACTACACCTGCCATGTGAAAGCTGTTTCTCTATGAAAGTACACATATATTTATGAGGAACATGAAACAACGCTGCAAGCAGTTATTTATGAAAGAGTGAAATTCTGCTCACAGTTGGAATATTCATGTTCAATAAGTCAGACTTGTGTCCAGCAGTGAAGGGAAATTATATGTTTTAAATATGTATGAATGTGAAGGGGCTCCAAGCAGTGTTGGAGGAAGTATTCAGATCTTTTACTTCAAATGTTCCAAAAGTACTAATACCACACTGTGAAAATACGTCACTACAAATAAATGTCCAGCATTCAAAACCTCGCTTAAATAAAAGTATGTATTATCAGCTGAATTTACTCGATGTATCAAAAGTAAAAGTGGTCATGTAATGTAGTAAAATGGTCACCGTCAGTGTTTTACTATTACTGTAGTTTCATTGAGGGACTCCTTTCCTTCTGCAGTAGAATCTACCGGAACTACTTTCTTTCTTTTCCTCTAGAAAGAAAGTATTTCTTACATGAAACTGCTTACAACAAAGTCTGTGGATTATCTTGAGTAACCGGGTCATGAGTTCTAGAAAGAGACGCTGGTTTTGAATTTTCAAATGTATTTTCTTTGGTGGTTTGATCATCACAGACCAAATTCTATTATACTGGAAAGAAGACATCTCAGCATCTTGACATCTTGACATCTCGACATCTCGACAACCAATATTTCCAAAACTTGGCAACTCACACCAAAAAAAAAAAATCTAGATGGATAAATAACACTACAGGCCAGATGAAAATTGTGTATTTTTTATATTGGGGGGAACTGTCCCTTCAGTACAGTATTTAAGTAAATGTACTTAGTTATATCTCACTAATGGCTCCCAAGCTGCAAAGTAAAATATGACTGAAACGCTGGTGATTCAACGTCACAGACTAATCACTAATCAACTTCACTGAGGAAGTTTTCTGTGCTGTTCATGTTGTGGCTTCATTAAAGAGATAGTTCAGATTATTTAAAGCAGGGCTGTATGAGTTACTTGTGGATAGTCCGTGTATTACCTACAGTCAGCATGCTTAAAAAACTGCATTTAGATAAGCCAAATATCGCTCTCTCCAAAACAACCAAACTCCACTGGCAAAATCTGTGAACACAGGATTTACTGATCTACTGCTGCACTGACTGATTAGTTAGTTTGTGTTATTGTGTGACTTCTGTGTTTTAAAAGGGTAGTTCAGATTCTCCAACGTCACACTATAATACAAACAAACTAACCAATCAAGGCCGTGATAGATCAACTCCTGTGTTCTGTGAGGTAAAATTACTGATTTAACCTATGGAGTTTGGTTGGTTGGAGACAGTGATATCTGGCTTGTACTGTATAATCACGGTTTCCAGTTTGAAAAGGCTGCCTGACAGCAAGGTAAAGTGTTGAAAAATAAAGCATACAGTTTTTAAGTGGTTAAAATACTTTTTGTTGCTGACCCTGTCCACAGCAGTTCATTACTTCGCTTCTGTGCTGGTGGCCTCTGCTCCCCCAAACCGGGGATGTGCTGACACATACAGTACGCTGTAGCTAATGCACTGTTCTTTATACAACCCTTTATCATATAATCCAAACTATGCCTTTAAGTTTTTAGTCAGACACATTTGCCCAAGCCATACGCGGTCATGTGGACAGAAATCAGGCGTGTCAGTACTCTTTGCCAGTGAGTGTCTCCCAACTCAGATGCTGGCTGGCATGACAATTTAGAGGCTTCTCAGGATAACTCTGAGACACCAAAACAAATTCCTGAAAGGGAACAGTTGGCTTTGAAGAAAATGCTCAGACGTAGAGTCTCATCAACCGGGCGCAGGCACCGAAAGGCTGACAGCTTAATGGGATTGTTAAGTTTAACTAGGAGATGCAGAGTGTATTTTTGGCAAAGCAATGAAAGATATGCCTTGCTAACAAACAATATGACACAACAATATGGCTAACAACCTTGTTTACAGTTCAGTCTGTCACTGCCGGGTCTGTCACATGTCACATTGTATCAGCGGTGACATGTTGGCATGGGCTGCACAGGCTACAGTATATGTAAAGAAGTTTAGTTATGGCTGTGCAAGCTTTCAGTGGCTCATTGATTCAGATTCCTCTTTGAGCTGAGATGAATACTTTTCTGCAAACATAAAAAATACCTTTTTAGAAGGAGATTATGTTTTTTGTTGTTGTTGGTGAAAACCCCATAATCTCAGTTTTTCAGGAACTCTAACCCTAAGAAAAACAACCATGACCTTGGTGTGACGATTTGTGACATTATGGAACCAGCTTTGAAGCGTTTCCTGAGCAAAGAAGGTTAAAAAAAAATTACTCTGTGTTTCCCTCTTCCCCTGTTTCTCCAAGTGCTTGTCTGTGTGTGCATTCCAATACCCATACTACCATACTATTTAGTATGCCAGATAAAAAAAGGCTAGCTCAAAACTGAACTGCACCTTGCCTGGAAAGTAGATAAGAGCAGGCGGACGCAGCAGGAGGTGGTGACAAAAAGCTGCAGTCATGTCGGACAGTTTCCAGCAGCCTTCAGAGAAGCTACAGGAAGCTACAGAAATAGCCTGTTTAGATCCATCTGTAGTCTGCAGACCACATTCAGATAGTTATGGGGCTAGGAAATAAAGCACGCGTTCTTGATCGCGGATTAAGTTGAAGCAGAGTAGAGCCATCCACCCTACTGTCCCATGATCCTTTTTTTCTTTTTATGTCGGGCCTTGTAAAGCACTTTGTAACTGCTCGTTTTGATAAGTTATATATCTCAACCACATAATACCGTATATGCATGTTAAGAGATTGAACCTTCTTTGCTCAACATAAGACTAAGATGTCCAGCGTTAAATATATACTCAGAAAATTACAATTTTCTACAGCACGTGGTGTTTGTTGTCAAAACTAATGAGCCAACTGGAGTCTGTCACATCATCGATCAGGTGACAGCCAGGCGTTTGCAGTCAGTGAAGAGCATCTGTGGCATTGAGCTCTAAAAACTGTGGCCACCTTGATCTCGTGAAGTTTTCATTGCCCGTGTGTGCGTGACATCAGAGCAAGGCGGGAACAAGGCCTGGCTCATCACAAACGAGCCTAAAGATGTAATATTTCCCAAAACATAGTATGTCTAAGGAAGAATGCCAAAAAATCCTAAGATGTCCTATTGCATCTGGGCACATTTTGCAGGATGCAAGTCAGGATGCTTTTCTAGCTATTCTGACCCACAATCCTTTGTGATGGGTGTATGAGCATGAGGGTCAAAGTTCAAGGTGCAACAGGCGTGTTCAAAATGAACCAGACCTGTGCAGAATCGATCACAGGCGACTGCCACACAGTTCATGCCGGTAAGTTCTGTGTCTGACTTGATCCTGACTTGTTCTGATGTCACGCACACACAGGTAATGATAACCGCATGAGATCGGTGAGGCCGCAGTTTTTAGAGCCAGGCACAGCAGTTTTCTCTCCACCGACTGCAAACGCCCCAGCTGTCACCTTGAAGAGCTGACAGGCTTCCATTGACTTTTAATTTTGACAGCAAACACCATGTGTTGCAGAAAACTGTAATTTTACGTGTAATTGTAATATTTAACACCAGCTATATTCATCTTAAATTGTGCAGTGAAGGTTTAATCTGTTAACAAGCGTAATATCTTGTGTGGTTGACAATATTAAAGGTTATTTATATGTCACTTATAAAAACGAGCAGTTAACAAAGTGATTTGCAAGGCAGACATAAAAACCAAGATCACAGGACAGTAGCAGGATCTCTTCTGCTTCATCCTCATCAGCGATATGTTTTATTTCTTCAACCATAACTATCTGAACATGGTCTGCAGGCTACAGGTAGTCTACAGATGATCCAAAAGGACATTTCTGTCACTTCCTGTAGATTCTCTGAGGGCTGCTGGAAACTGTCCAACTTGACTGCAGCTTTTTGTCACCGCCCGCTGTTGTTGCCGCCTGCTCTCGTCTACTTTTCAGGCGATGCGCAGTTCATCTAGAGCGAGCCTAATGTCCCAATTGTATGCATACAGCATGCAACTTTAAAAGGGCAGCTGCAGTAAGTACTAAAAGTAAAAACTAAGCAATTTGAAATGCAGGGTGTCTGTTTTTGTGTGTCTCAGTGTGCGTCTTCACTCTCCTGGCTCCCAGCTCTGCACACCTACTCATCACCTTCAGTTAACTCACCTGTCTGCAATCTGAGTCATCAGCTCTTCAGATCACACTTTCATAGTTTGTGCTTGGTTGGTTATTTTGTTAGTTTGTTTGCCTATCTGCCTGTCCAACTCCTATTTTCCTCATCACCAGAAATTGCTGCCTGTCCTGTCCATCTCGTCAACTGCCAAACCAGTCAACCAGCTCTGTCCCTGAAAGCCACTCTTCCAAACCTACTTACCACATCTGTTCATGTCTGTGCACGCATTTGGGTTCAGTCTTACAAACGTTAACAACATACTATGTTATATAAGGCAATTTGTGTCTATTAGACATAAATGGTGAATAAACAATCCTGCTCTCAAGGTATACCAAGGATTTCTTCTGTGCCAAAGGTCTTACAAATGTTTCAGTTTTTTAAAGCTTTGCTAGGGATCCAAAAGATTCTCATTTATTTCGGTAAACTGGAATAGATTTGGGGATATTCAACACTAAATTGGATCTGAAAGGCATTCACTCGGGCTACTGAGGACACAGAGCCTCCTGGTTTGATGAATAAATACATAAAACAGTGACATTACCAACAAATAATGTCACCAAAAGAGAAGATTACCAAGCCTGACTGTGACCATTGAAAACATATGCCCCGTTTAGCAGATGACAACAATTATATAAGTAATATCAGATGAAGTATTGGCAGTTCGAGCAGGGTATGCTGCGGTTTCATGCCTCCACCAACCACCAAGTCACAGTTTACATCCATGTAAACTGTATACATTTTTTTATTTAATATTTAATCAGGTAAGTCCCATTGAGACAGTCTCATTTGCAAGAGAGACCTAATTATACACCATTTAAAGCATAATAAGAACAAATTTAAAACATTTCTAGACAATTACTATAGACACTTGCAATCAATTAAACAGCAGGTCATAATAAATAAATACAGCAAATAAATAAATAAATGTATTAAGGAATTTAAGCATTAAACCACATAAGACCACATAAAATTGTTGTGTGAACAGATATTTAACCAGCAAGATAGGACCGTAAAAATAAACAGAAAACCATCACTTAGAAACAGTTACACTCTGCTTTGGGAAGGTTTAAAATAATATTCTTATATTGCCGGAAACTAAGAAGACTGACAATTTTTAAAGTACTCTGCAGCCTATTCCATGTGTCCGGTGCATGGAACTCAAGAGCAGTTTTACCAAATTTTGAGCAGACTTTAGGTACATGAAGTGTGAGACAATCATGGGATCGTGTTTGGTAAACGCTGACTGACGGAACAAGGAGAGATGAGATATAATGTGGTAATTTACCAATAAGGGCTTTATAAATGAATAGGTACCAGTGTTTGTTTCGTCTCTCTGAGGCCCCGTTTACACGTACACGGTTATTTTCAGAAACGGACATTTCACCCTCTCCGTTTTCAAAAATATTTCCGTGCACACGTATCCGTTTACAGAAAACTTTGCGCTTACACGAACCCGTGTATGTCTGTTGCCAGGACATTCCAAAGCTGTAGGTGGCAGTGTAATGAGAAGCTGAAGCCCACGTTAGCCAATCAGAATCCCGAAAACAGCATCCATGATCCATGATCACCATAGCAACATGTAAACATAGGTCGCACGTTTGACGCGAGTGCAAGTTCTGTCGCATACTGTGACGTCTACTGCCTGCGTTTTCTCCGTTTTCCTCCGTTTACATGCAAACGTGTAACCGGAGTTTTCAAAGATCTCCACTCTGGCCGGAGTTTTTTAAAAAGCATCGTTTTCAGAGGCGAATTCTCCGTTTGCGTGTAAACGAAGGGTGCAAACGAAGGGATATTTCTCCATTTCTG
>JAJHUR010114221.1:0-11398 GCA_027495735.1 Lutjanus campechanus | reverse complement strand
AAAGAGTTCAGGTGCTAGACTGACCTGCCTGCAGTCCAGACCTGTCTCCCACTGAAAATGTGCAGTACATTGTGAAGTGCAAAATATGATGACAGAGATTGTGGATTGCTGAGCACCTGATGTCTTATACTGAGCAAGAATGGGAAAGAATTTCACATTCAAAGCTTCATCAATTAGTGTCCTCAGTTCCCAAACGTTTACTGAGTTTTGTTAAGACAAAAGTGATGTGTAACATGTTGCATCAATGTATATTTACAAAAAAGTCTAACAGCTTGAACATTAAATATCTTTGTCTTTATACTGTATTCAATTGAATGTAAGTCGAAAAGTATATTTACAAATTACTGAAACCTTTTGTTGTAATCAGGGTTGGAGTTCTTTGCACCACAGTAACCTCTTGTCGCATGTTGCCTTGCATAAAAATGATCCCAATGAGTTCAACACAAGGTGTTATATTGTAAAATTTGGGAATATATATATATATATATTGGATTAATGGCAGTTAATGACACTTTAATATTTTTTTTAGCTTAGGAGGTAAAAAAAATCTGGTAACTCACAAAGAAAAAGGCAAATATTAGCAATAAAATACAACTCGAATTTTGTGTACTGGTGTGCAGTATGAAAAAGACCCGATGCAAAACTGGGGACACAAATGATAGTATGACTGTGCATAAAAATTTAATGCAAATGACATGAAAATCAGGAAGGTCAAGCAGTGTCAAGAGAGAAAGGAGGGAGGGCACAAAGAAAACTAAAGTAGTGACAAATAATAGATGGGGATGCACAGATTTTAAAAAGAAGCAGAAGGAGTCTCATTGCACAATCACTGTATGAAAACACAGATTTAGCCCTCAATGTGCTCGGTGAGAAAGTAAAAGGAGAAAGAGAAGCCAACAGTGAGGGGGAGGGAAGGAATGACAACGGGTTGATGTTTACCTTTGTTTTCAGGCGCGGGGATATCTCCATCTCTGTAGGGCAGAGGAGACAACATTAAGATAACTTTACACAGAATTCACCAGGAGTCACGTGACAGACCTCTGGGATGTGTGATGACAATTATGGAGGAATTTAGAGGTTGGAAGTGATGGAGGCTCTTAAAATTGTGCAGCTGCAGACTCTTGTAGTGCACCACTTCTGCTTTCGAACAGGAACACACACAGATGAGTGAATTAGAAAAACAGGAAATGTGTACAAGCTGCCTGCATCTCACTTTCTCACACATTTGACACCGACCCATCCTGTCCAACGACAGCTTCACCTTCCCACCCAAACTCCTGCTCTGACCCACTTTGTGCTGATGGTGCAGGAAAGCAGACATGGAAACATACTGGCTGGGTACTTTTGCCAATAAACAAAACTGATCCGATTCACACTTTTTTTAATGCTTTCATAACCAAAGTTAACTCTGGTGTTTAAACCATTTATTCCAAGAATATTGTAAATAATTAAACACCAGTTTGTTTTTGAAAGCATGTAACACATAATAGTGGAACACACGTCACTGCACTGATCATCATTTTAACTATTTTGCATGTTTTTGCATACACCTGAACAGGCTCTATGAGACATTATTGTTACTCCAACCAAATTTGAATCACATGTTTTAAATATTTATCTTGATATGGTAGCTTTTTTTATTATGACTATGGGCATTTTGAGTTATACATAATATGTATATCTGACATATTTTTCTGTATTTTGATGCTCAGTCCTACCTCTAATTTTTCCTCCAGAGGCCACTATTATATAAGAGACGTCTGTAAAACTGTTGACAGGACACCTCAAACTGCAAACAAGTTCAGTTATGTCTCTTACTACGATGAACTTTTGTTCCATGGAGGTTTTATATTTGTAAAATTTTCCTCGAGCCCAAAAAGGCCATTTCAAAATCTGACACATCATCACAATGTAAAGGGGGGGGGGGGGCTACTTTGCATATTCAGTGGGCCGTATCACCAGGAAGTAAACCCAGAAGCTAGAAAACTTGTTTGGCTTATGCCATCTTTGCATTCACTATCTAGTTCCTCATAATATATTTATTTATGGATTCAACCCAACCTAGTCACACGGTGACCTTTTCCTCTGATGTCACATTCAAGGTAAGAAGGTCAAATGCAAAAGGATAATCTCACACTGCTGTGTTTCAGGTTGTTAATCTTATAAACATACAAAATCTGACAAACCATTATCATGTCACTCACTCTCAGTTGAACAGTAACCGAAAAGACATTGGATAGTGAAAATCCAGAGGTACAAACGGCCATATTTCAGGGTAATACAACATTTGATGGCCCATTTGATGGCACAATAGCATTCAACCCATTTTAGCTAACAGTAACATTTGGTAGTGTTACACAATATGATAGAAGAGGTGTAAATTAATTCTTCATTCTTAAAAGCACTAAATGGTCTCTGGCCTAAATACATCTCTGATTTACTGATTTTCCCCTCACAGGAACAGGTTTACTCAGTGTTCCCAGGATCAAAACCAAGCAAGGTGAAGCAGCCTTTAGTTTCTATGCTCCCCACCTGTGAAACAAACTTTCAGAATATCTGAGGTTGGCTGAAAATGTCAGCTCATTTAAATCAGGGTTTAAAACATTACTGTTTACTGCAGCTTACCAGTGAAGTAGATATGTAACTTATTGTTAGGATAATCTGTAGCTACTGTTTTTATATTTGTCTGTTGTTGTTTTTGCTTTATGTTTGCTTTTTAAATGCAATTTCTGTAATGTTTTTAACTATTTATTGTCTTGCTTTTAGCTTTTGTTTTTAATTATCTCAAACGCAATTTTAATGTTCCTTTAATGTTTTATTTTAATGCATTTCTAAGTTCTTGTAAAGCACCTTGAATTGCCTCATGTCTGAATGGTGCTATATAAATAAACTTGCCTTGCCTTCAGTTGACATTTCAGAATTAATTTATGCCTTTTCTATCATATCATGTAACACTATCAAACAGTAATGTTAGCTAAGAGGTAGTTAATGCTAATGTTAGCTGTTGTCTAGTGGTACCTAATGGGTTTCAGTTGCTGATGGATCAGCAGTCAGTGACATGATAATGATTTATCAGATTCCCTACATTTAAAATGATTTACGACCTCAAACCCAGCAGTGCAACATCCTTTTGATAAAAGCGTTTGAGCTTCCCACCCTGAGCATGACATCAGAGGAAAACAGCCGTCGAGTGAATTTGGTGAATGAGTGATGTTAGTGTGTGGTGTCACCTGACTGGTTGATGTGGGTTAGCCAACCTATTTAAAAACAGTCTCTCCTTTTGGTCTCGTAAAACAACCTCATGGAGGTCTGTGTACCAAAACACTGTCAATGAATATTTCTGATTGCAATTTGCAAGTAAAGAAGACAGTGTCAACCTCTTGTCCTCTCCTACACACCTGTTGATCTGTAGTGTGCAAAAGTTCTGCTCTTTTTTGCTTCCATCTCACATAGCATGTTATATATCAGTATCATAAGGAAATCCTTCTTAATAACATTAATTTCAACCATATCACCCAGCTCTGCACAGCAGACATTAGGGATATTTTTAAAAAAAAAGCTTATTGGAATTATGATGACTGATATTGCAATTTCAGCATGATTTGTGATATTAGAAGTAATGATAATTTTTACACCATTATCTCATTTTCATTGAAAAACATATTAAAATGATTATGGTGTGATTGTTGTGGCAATCTGTCCCAAACAGAGATGTCTTTGAGTCTATAGAGCATGATTTGTAGACCAGGACGTCTCAGCTGTATGACAGTATTTAATTTAAATTTATATTTTGACACACATTTTGCCTTTAAGAAATATTGTGCCTCTTCCAATTTGAAAATTACAGTGGACCATATTGCGATTCCAATAAAATTTTGATCAATTGTTCAGCCCTAGCAGACAATAACACCGGTTCTTCCTGATAATTAATAAGCTCTCTAAAACTTGTGATATGTGCTTAACTATCCAGGAATGCAGCATATCAAACAAACAAACACTGAGCCAAGTCCAAGTGTTTAATAGTTCAGATGTTGTTGTGTCTGACTGGAGCAACCTGTTGATGCAGTCTGAGCTTCAACAAGAAGCAACACGCCTGAGTTCCGTCATGGAGAAGAACGAGTTCAACACGAGCACTCATGAAAAAAGTAGGTCAAATCCTGCCCTGCGACTTGTCCTTAAAATGCACAGCAGGATGATCAAAAGCAAAATGATGCATCAGGAAATTGAAATACTACGCCTGACTAAAGCGTGGTCTTTCATTTTGCAGTCTGTTAATCATGATAAAGGCACAGTGGCTTCCATTGTTCTCAAACATCTGCCCAGGAAACACTGTTTTCTTCTCCTCAAGGTCAACCCGTTCGCGACTTCTGCCAGCCAGTCACACCACAACAACACTGAGGCTCATTAGTTACCATGGCAATAATCTCTTCCTTTGAGCTTTTTCATTGCTCAAATGTTTTCAGACAATAAATAAAAACTCCCTGCATGAGTTGTCAGACTTCCTCTGCTCTTTCTCACTTGTTTCTGTCTTCCCACTACAAATATGATAAGAAACATCTCTGTGAGGGTGTTGGTCAGTGTCTGGCTGAAAGATAAAGGCCACAACATTTGCATGTTTCCTACAACTTCCTATATACACAATGGAGACAGAGGACATCTGTGTGTTGATAAACAACTGTCAGTCGGTCCTCATCTATCACACTGGAGTACAATAAAGACTGTTGACTTTTGCTACTTTTATTGCACCTCACCGCTTTCACTGTGATGTTTATAGTGCATCATAAACTTTTACAAATGCAAATATTGTCCTGCTACCACTTCTGATATTAAGTTTCCTTATATTAAACTGCTTATATGTCCCTCATGGACATTTAAATTTGATTTCACTTAACATTTTTATACACTGTAGTAGTAGGACTGGGAAATATATGGATATTATATCAATACTGTGATATGATACTGGATATCGTCTGACATTTTGGATGTTTCCTGGTTTTAAAGGCTTAATTACGTTGAAGTGATGTAATTTTCTCAACCACCATATTTCAGCAAGACAAGAACAAGACACATTCTGCTACAACTAGGGCTGAGCAATATATGACTATTATTGTGACATAAGACTAGATATCGTCTTAGATTTTTGGATATGGCATAAGTGTTGTCTTTTCCTGCTTCATTACAGTAATGTGATGTGATTTTCTAAACTTAGACTCTTCTAGCTGTTCTGTTATTTGCCTTTACCCACTTAATCACTACATCCATATTACTGTTGATTATTTATCAATTATCGAGGCATTTTGGTAAAAAATATTGTGATATTTTATTTTGTCCATATTGCCCAATAACTACTCCTCAAACTTCAGGAAAAACTCACTTTCACAGCAAACCCGCCAGACTCTGTCACACACGCAGGTTATCCACGAGGCCACCTTTATTAAAGGGGAAGGCTCGGCCGGTAACACAGGTGCAGTTAGGTTGTAGGTGTGCTAACCATAGATAGATGTGCATAGACGCCGCATTGGTCTTTGGATTGTCCATCAATTTTGCCGCCATATTAGTCCAGGCAAGACTGACCTGTGAATGAATACATGTAAATGGGGGAACTGCAGTTTTCTGGATAAAAAGCACTACAACATTCATTTATTAACTAATTTCGCAGTGAGTCTTTTTTTATTCAAGGGTGCAGAAGCTACATGGAGTAAATTAGAGAAACAATGATATTTTTTTGTTTTAGATCATGGTGGAGATGTTGACATATTGCAGCAACAAGCCAAAGCAGTCAATATGATGTCTTTGTATAATATGTTTATGGTGCTAAAAGGAGGTGGGAGAAGTATTCAGGTCCACTTTGCAAAATACTCCACTAAAATATCTGTCAGTGTCAGTGTTTTACTATTATATATAATGTTTTTGGACTAATATTACTGCTCTATTGATGTGTATGTTGCATTTTACTGCTGTAGATGCTTATGGTTGAGCTCATTTTAACTACTTTATATAGTGTTGGGTAGTTTAATGCATCTTATTCTATAAGATCATCATACTGTATACACCTACTTAATAATATTAAGCAGGTGTATACTACATTATATACTATATTATATATAAGATATATTGTCCGCCCTCCATAAAATGTTTATAAAACCCTGTGTCGTATTATATTCAGGTTCTTTTCCAGCCCGCAGCAGCAGGTGAATGATACCCTGACAACAACACGGCAATGAGGACAATGAGTCATCAGTATCACCTCACCTGTCTGTGGCTGACAATACAACAAAGAGGGAAGTAATAATCCGATAATCCTCCGTTTTTAATTTTGAGAAAGTAACTATTTTAAATGGGTAAAAACACACATGCAATGTGTCACATTGCACGTGTTCAATAGCATGGTCAACCACAATGAAAGACCACAAACAGACAGGAAGTTATATTTAAGTGCTTGTTAGTAGTCCACACTCTCTTTCAACTATTAACTTATATTTAGTACATAATTATACAATACTGTCCAATAATTGCTTTATATTTTCATCATAAACACGCTGCTCGCGTTCAATCGTGTCTCCAAACAACGTGATGCTACACTGTTGTCAGTGAGTCATCCGACTGTAACACTGCAGCGCGCAGAGACCAACAAAGAGATCACGACTCTCTTCTTACTTTCGCATTGCATCTACGTTCAATTACACGCATTTATAACAAAGAATCCATGGCTATAGATGTGGTTATTTTACTGGAAATGCACAAAAAAAGATGTCCATAATAACAGACAGTAACAAAGGACAGGCACCATTTCCTGTGTTGACGCGGGGGTATTTTAGCGCTGCATCCACTGAAGGCATCGTGCGGTCCAAACAAAAACACAAATCTAAATCCAGAGGTCTGCATTTGTCGGTTTTCTTAACAATAAGAAGTCTTACCCGTCCTCCAGGTGACAACCGGCTCTGCAGCTCCCCATGTCTGCCACCATCCTCTCCTCCGTGTAACCAAACCCCCGCTACACTTTCTGTTTGTCCACCACAGCGTGCAGCACCTGCGCGTAAAAGCACCTGAATACGATCCTATCATCGGATATCTCGTTAAAGCGCTGGCCAGTAATGGACGCAATTGTAATCGGACACCTCGTGGCTGAACAACTTCTTCACATCACTTGGTCCTTTCGGCTGCTGCATCCCTCCAAAACCAAAACATCTGGATTTGACCTGAAAAAGGCGGCCGTAGTTTCCAAAACCCAAACAGAAAACAGACAGTCAGCCTTGCTGCAGCGTAGATGTGGATGTTTTGTTTCCTCTCAAAATATTCTGCTTGTGTGCTAGAAATAGGTTAAATGAAAACTGATCTTCTCACCATGATGTTCAGTTTTGCGCTGTTCAAAACATAAAGCACCGCTTTCAGGATCTGCGGTGCAGCTGCGCAGTTACTGCGCAGAGCATGAAAGCACTCCAATGAACACTGAACCTCATGTGGGCGGGGTGCAGCATCCCGCCTTTAGCATGGGCTTTGTGAAGTCATGTTGCTGATTTACAGCCGGACTTGTACCAATTTTTTACCCTGTAAAGAATACATTGGGAAGTGGAAGTAGATGCGGAGATGTTTGCAGCTACACATCATACACGACCGAAATGAGCTGCATGTTTGGTCCTGCTGTTTGTGTGGTGATAACAGAGAATAAAGTGAAACTAATTGACAATTTGTTTGTAGTCTTCATACACACTGACATGCTCAAGAAAATGCACGTTTCACACTTGAATACCTGAAACTTGCACTTTTTCAATCTGAAACATGCTTTTCAAGTCGAAACATGCACGTTTTAAATCTGAAACATGGACTCTTTACTCTGAAACACGCACCTTTTAATCTGAAACAAACTTTTAAATCTGAAACAGACTTTTAAAACAGAGACATGAAATAGAAACATTTAATCTGAAACATGTATTTTTTTTAATGTGAGACACAAACTTTTGAATCTGAAACGACTGAGACTTTTTATCTGGAGACATGGATTTTTTTTATCCACACCATGCACTCTTTAATCTGAAAAATGTAGGCTACTTCAACTGAAACATGGACTCTTTGTTCTTTTCATCTGAAACGTGCGCTTTAAAAATCTGAAACAGACTTTTATCTGAAACACAAACTTTAATCTGAAACACAGATTTTTTAAACAGAAACTGACCTTTTAATCTGCAACGCATACTCTTTAATCTGAAACATGCACTTATTTAACTGAAACATGAACTCTTTCATCTGAAACATGGATTGAAACATGCTTTTTTTTTTAAGTGAAACATGCATTTTTTTTAATCTAAAGCACACACTTAAATCTGAAATACAGACTTTTAATATGGAAAAATGCACTTTTAAAACCTAAACATGGACATTTTAATCTGAAACATGCACTCTTAAACCAAAGCATGGACTTTTTAAATCAGAAACATATGCTTTTTGATCTGAAACATACACTGTTATACAGAAACACACTTTTAAAATCTGAAATATGCGCTTCTTTGAAACAAATACACTTATTGTTCCATGCTGAATCTGTATGACTGAGTTGTATGCGTATATATATTGTGTTAACACTGCTATGGGCTGGGAGGAGCAGCATGTTGCATGCAAGTACACAAGAAAATGACAATAAACAAAATCTTTAATATTATATCTTTTATGCATTAACAACGGTTTATCCTAAAAGCAACCAGTCCAGTGAAATATAGAGACAATAGGAAGAGAGCTGGAAAGGAACGATCAAAACGCTTCAAAATAAGATGCCTGCATTCATCTGAGACATACTTGTTGGTTGCACATTTTCTCCCACACATAAAAGGAGCAGCCAGCCCTCCACAGTCACTGCAACTAGGTCACTTTGAGCGGGAAAACATGCAGACTGCACAGCTGCATTACCAGCAAGTCACCACCAGATGTCCCATCAGACAACAAAACCAGCAGTGCAACACAGCAGCAAAGCCTCCACGAAGTATCCCTGCACCGGAAGAAACTCTCAAACTATATTCATGCATCCAGTATGAGTGTGAACATGTAGTTGAAATGAAATGTGTAAAGAATCAAAGTATCCATCTGTGGCATCAGCTCACAGTCAATGAGAGAGAGCAAAGAAAGATAGAGAGAGCTTTCTCTGAGTGTCTGAGCTGTCCAGTGGGAGGAATGAGTGGAGGATCAAGGGCTTTCCTATTGATCTTCCACTCATTGATCTGTTCCTCTCCTCCTATCTCCATCCACCCGTCTAACTTTCACGGATGGATGTGTAGTTTGCAGCTGGGTGGAGACAGAGATGCCGCAGACTCTCAGGGACATTATCCAAGTCTCAGAGCCTAAAGGGAGAGATCAGCTCCTCCTCGGTGCAGGAACAGACAGCTCAACGTCAGACCCAGTGGCAAGACGATACCCCCAGTACCTCAGGAAATTAGAGGAGATAAAGTGAGAGAAGTGGAGGAGAGGGGAAAAAGAGGAGAGGACAGGGAAGGTCAAGGGGAGAGGAAAGGAGAGAAAAGATTAGCTCAGAGAATAGTGGAAAAGGGAGGGAAATGCATGAAATTACCAAAGCTGGGGGCTTCAAACGTGAAACTTGGACTGAATATGGATTTCACACTTGACTGCATGAAGATTTGACTTGACTTGAGACAGAAAGCTGAAGAGACTTGACCTCAGGTCAATAAATGTTTAGGAAGACTACGACTACAGCGACAACACAGGTTCTGTCAGGCTGTGGCAAAGGAACGGTGATGCTTTGAGCTAAATGTTAACAGATTCTAGTTTATAATGTTAGCCTTCTTACATTTGCTCGTTAGGATCACAAAATTGTCAGTGGTTTTGCAGCTTTTTGACAAATTGAAATTTTAAATCGATTATACAGGATAAGTTAACAGACCAATATGCAGAACATAGCGGCGCCAAGCAGGGAGGTTAAGAGCTTCACAAACACCTCGTCTTACTCTCCTGATCCAAACATGTAGGAGAAACTACAGTGGCTGTAAACTTGCAAAGAAGTGAAAGGACATATCTAGAGCCAGTGTTTTGTTTGTTCATTCTAGGCTACTGTAGAAACATGGTGGGTCAACATGGCAGAATCTGCGGAGGAGGACCTGCACCCTCTGTAGATATAAACGTCTCATTCTAAGGTAACAAAAACACAACAATTGTTATTTTCAGGTGATTATACACTAATGAAAACATACTTATGAATATTATATTCCAATAATGTCATATTCTGCCAATAAATCCCTGTAAATCTTACACACTGGACTTTTAGGGATTGCTGAAGTTATTAAAAATCATCCTGAGTGGAGAATAAATGTATGAAAAAAAAATTAATGCAATCCATCCAATAACTGTGGAGACACTATGCAATTTTACTCAAAACCACAGATTCAAACATCATGGTGGCACTAAAAGAAATGAGTGGAAGTCACTGAATCATCAAAGTCGTCAGGAATTGTCCTCTGGGAATCATGTTTCCGTGGAAAATTTAATCTGATTCCATTCAATAGTCTATTGAGTCATAGATTCATTTGAAAGGGTTGAAGTATGTACTCAAGCTCCTTCTAGTGGTACATGGAAGAATCTCCTAAAATCTCCTAAAAATTATATAAATTAATTTCAAAACATACAATCAAATTACTATTAGATCCCTGAAATATAATTGAAAATATTTTTTGTCTTTCCTGTTTTTATTTTTTTCTGCATAGTCACATTCATGCACATAGCACACATGTACGACATCCATGAATAGTAATGAGCTAAACTGTGCTGGCAGTAAGCTACTGCCTTACTGTGAGGACAGTGTGGCTGAAAATGGTCAACAATAAATAATCATTTTAGGCAGAATGTGGTAGACCTACACTGCTGTATTTTAATGTCGGTCATGACGGTAGCACTTTGAAAGCCTAATATTTTCTGAGGTTGTAAGCGGTGTAGAAAGTTTTAAGCTTTGTTTCCTCTTAAGGGTCCAGTAGGATGTAGGGTGATCTATTGGCAGAATATGGCAAAAAATTGAATTAATAATCATTAATATGTTTTCAATAGTGTATAATCACCTGAAAATAAGAATTGTTGTGTTTTTATTCCCCGTTTCTATCTACAGAGGGTGCATGCCCTCTTCCAAGGAGAGGACAAATCAAACACTGGCTCTAGAGAGGGCCTTTCACAATTTTTTGCAATTTTTGCACCCACCATAGGTCTACATGCTTGAACTGGGAGTGGTGAGCGGTATTCAAGATATCAAGGTAATTTATTATCATTATGTAATTTATTATCATTATAAATCGCAGGGTTGCACAGCAAAAAGAAGGTTTTAGTCCATTTATGCAACACACACGCACACATATATATGTACAGATAATTGAAAGCAGAATTGAATAGGATAAAATAAAATCTAAAAAAA
>JAJHUR010114220.1:731-21338 GCA_027495735.1 Lutjanus campechanus | reverse complement strand
TGTCAGCAGCTCTTCCGCTTTACCTCTGACTCCTCTGACTCAGGCCAAGACTCAAGTCTTGTGTTTCGGTAGTTAAGCATGATGTCATGGACACAGCCCAGATCATTTTAATACCAGTCAGTTGGAAACTAAACATTCATGTTCCTAACCAACTCACAGAGCTGGTTATGTTAACTTAAAGGGACAGTTCACCCCAAACCCCGCCCAAATTGTTCCTTCTACTAGAAAGAAAGTAGTTCCAATAGATTGTACTGCAGAAAGAAAGTAGTTCCTACATGAAGCTGCTCACAACAAGGTGTGTGGATTATTTTGAGTCACTGGATCACGATTTCTGGACAGAGACCCTGCTGTTGAGTGTTTCAAATGTGTTTTTTGGCACTTTGAGCTCCACAGGACTAGTGCTATCTAGTACCATGATATTGGAGAGAAGGCAGGCCGATATCTCCAAGACTCTGCAGCTCATACCAAAGATATCTAGATGGATAAACAGCACTACAGGCCAGAGTAAATATGTGTTGTTTTTTATTTTTATTTTGGGGTGAACTGTCCCTTTAAACAGTGGGTGTTTTATTTAAAATTCTCACTTGGCTGATATTTCTGCGAGCACTTGAATCATCATTTTGCACTGAGTGAGTCTGGTGCTGCAGGAGCTGATTCACGGTGCGTTTTTGCCCTCACATCATCTCTGAGTGTGATTTTCAGGGAGGTTTTGTTCCTGGTTGTTTTTCTCGCTCACAGTGGTGAATTCCTCCACAGGCACACGTATTCAGCTCCGGCCAAACTCAAGTCACAATGTTCCAGAAACAGACAAGGACCTCACTGAGTCTAATTACTCACTGATGGGACTACTCTCCCTCTGCACAAGAGTGTATTCTGTTGTATTCTTCTCTCACAGCGTCCACATCGGGACTTAATATCTCGTTTACATCTGAAAAGTTTCCTTGTTGCTTTTGGTGGTGAAATAATTTGTCTTTCCACTCATCCCATATGTTTTTATGGTTTCTGGGAGAGGGTTGTAGTACAGTACAGAGGAGTCTGATATATTAAACAAATGTGAAGTGGGGACAGGGAAAAGACAACATCCCTTCAACAAGGCCCTAGCACTTGTGTCTGGAGGCATGGAGCAGGATGAACCTGGGCTCCTCATGTGGCTCTGAGGAGCAGTGAACAACAAAGAAGTCATTTACATGCGCTCAAGCTGTGTGCAGCTGCAGGGCTGCGTCTGTCGGGAGCAGTGGTGACCTGAGCTTTTGTAAGATGTTAGTGTCTAAATCAGGAGCTACAGGTCTGTTTACACCACATGTGCAAGTTCTAATGATGAAGGATTAAAAAGACGACAAGACAGTCGTCATGTTCTATGTAATTTACCCTTGTGCAACTGTGACGGTACAATATGTTTATTTGGAAGATGCTTTTATCTAGAGCTGCAATGATGTATCGATTATAAGATTATAAGATTAATCACCAACTATTTTGATAATCAATAAATCGGTTTGAGTCATTTTTTTAAGAGAAAAAAAGACAAAATTCTCTGCTTTCAGTGTCTTACATGTGATATTTTCTGGTTTATTTACTCCTCTCTGACAGTAAACTAAATATCTTTGAGTGGTGGACAAAACAAGACATTTAAGGACGTCATCTTGGACTTTAGGAAACACTGCTCGACATTTTCTGACATTTTATGGACCAAGCAACTGCTCGATTTATACAGAAAATGATCGTCAGATCAACTTGTAATGAAAACAATCATAACAGAAAAGACGCTAGCTTAAAAAGTTTACAAAAAGGTTTATTATTTGCTAGCTAACATTAGCTAAAAAGTAAACCAGAAGTTCCTTTTTTAGCTAACATTAGCTAAAAAGTAAACAAAAAGTTAAATTTACGAGCTAATGTTAGCTACAAAGTTACAACAAGTTTCGTTATTTGCTACCTAACATTAGCTAAAAAGTTGACAAAAGGTTACATTATTTTTTAGCTAACATTAACTAAAAAAGTAAATGAAAAGTTACATTTGTGAGCTAAAGTTATAACATTACATTGTTTCTTATTTCTAACATTAGCAAGAAAGTTAAAAAGTTACATTGTTTGCCAGCTAACAGCTAAAAAGTTAATAAAAATATTAATTTTGAGCTAGCTAAAAGTTAGTTAGCCTACTCATGATGACTTTGGAGAGAAGCTCAAATTTCTTCTCCATGTAAAAACTTATTTTGGCAGAATTAATGGAGCAACTTGATTATGTTGTTCAATCAGGCAACCATTTTAAAATCTCAAAAGGTAAATAGTTGAATATGAAAATAATCATCGGACTTTCATCCAAAGGAAAGTACAGAAATTGCATTCAACCTCTGCAGGAACAAAAGCTGGATGCCGTCCAAATGTAGAAGTGCATCTGTCCCCAGCAGTCAGCCAGTTAATAAAGAAATGAGACATCAGCGTGGTGTCGGGTGTCTGAGTGCAGTCTGAGAGTTGAGGGTTTGAATCGATGTTCTGTGTGCAGGCAGGCCAAGTGTTTGTCTAAATGTATCAATGACCTGCTGATGGTTTCTGCTTATTCTTCTCACTCAGCACATAACCACGTGAAACTATTGGCAAAAATACATTAGATGCTTTCTCTGTCCGACTCTGTGTCTGCGTCTGATTGAGCAGATCATCACTGGAGTCTTTATCAGTCAAAACTTCTGCGTTCTCAGTCACCTGAATTCTCGTCTTCTGGCTGCATCCCTGATTTCTGTGAAACTCTGTCTCCTCTGCATGTTGTATAAATGGGGATAACACCAGGCACTTTGAGACAGTCTCTTCTGGACAGAATTCACAGTGCTGCACTGGCTTGTACACACAGACTGACACAAATAGTTGTGTAGAGAAAGATCAAAACAGAGCTTAAGAAAGAAATTCAACCAATGTCCATACCTGCTCTTATATGGAAAGCTACCAACATACCCACTACTGTGATGTCAGGAAGCAGGTTTCAGATGCTTTTGGACATTTGGAGGCCACTGTCATTCTGATGTGACACATTTTTAGAATCAGGGGTAAACTGGGTCATGTTACAGATGCTCCCATTCCAGAAATATATCACCAAAATGTTCATTTTTCTGGAGAAAAGAAAAACAGCTGTGGTTTCAGTTTTGTTTCAATGCATTTTTCAGAGGATCCAGTGGCTTTGTCAATGGTTTTGTTTGGCGTAAGAAATAGTTGAATTGTCTCAACTCATAAAGAAGACTCCCTCCTTTAGTTTTAACAAAAAATTCAAAGTGAGAAGCATTTTTTATGGGACAGCAACATAATAAGCATGGAGAAATGATAAGAAAATAGAAAATAAGAATTGTGTGAATTATACTGTACTACAATAAATAATAATAATATAGCAAAATAAGAAGTATGTAAAAAATATGTGCATAATAGTACAAAATACATCAACAATATATATCACAAATCATGTCCTACCATAAAATAAAAACCTTTAAAATGTATCAATACCAACACAACATTTTTTGATGAAAAGTATTCTTTGAGAATTTATAAAATATATTTCATTTATAAAATGTTTTGCTTTAATTTTTCTAATTTCTGAACTTGCTCTGTGTCAGAAAACATCCTTGTCCCAGACAAGAATTCACAACTTCAATCAATTTAAAAATGTGTTAAAATCCTTCAACATCTAAAACTAACAATACCTGCTGATAACAGAGGTGTAAGATGTGCTATTATAATAATCTTTGTCTGATTATTTTATGAAAATGTTGGCCTTTTAATTTTGTGTTCCATATTTCCATCTGATTTTTACAAAAACATGATTTAATCAGGCATAAAAAGGGTTCGCTATAACCTAAAGACCACTATCAGATGTGTCTCAACCATAACATGTCAACTCTGTAGCCCTTCTAAATAAAGGTAAATAAGAATTATGGTTTAAAAATGTGTATTTTGATTAGCATTAAGAGAACTCTGAGACACTTTCAAAAATAAAAGGGCTGCTCCGTACGACTCTGCTGTGAAATGAAAAAATGTAACATTTTGTCGACTCTGTCAGATTTTCTGTCAGGCCAGAGGTGGAGCTGTTACAAGGTTTAACAGCCAAGACTTCGATCTTTTAAAATATATTTTCCAGCATAATTGAAGAGTAAAAATCAAAATATGGTTTTGTCCCAATTCTCAAAAATTAGTGATATATAAAATAAATATAAATAAAATAAGTGACATATGAAATAAATATAACCATTTGCTTTATGCTACAATATATATTAGGATAAATAGTAATGCTGAGACATCAGGGAATGTGTTAAAACGCAAAAGTATAAATGCAAAAGCATAAATAAGAATAGAAGAGTAGAGCACAGTTGAATTATTGCACAAATGTTTGTAATTATTATGTCATGTTAAGTCAGTGATTTTTAGCACTTTAAAAATGACAGTGACAGCATGATGAATGATGTAGTAGGACTGGGTGATGTCCACCAAATTGTAACATGGCCGATGGATGATGACATGGGGCGGGGTCAAACCAAACTGAACTGCCTGCTACACTTCCTCCCTCTGTTGCTCTACGAGTAACATCTGTGTGACCTCCTGACATGTCGTTAGCTCTCTCTGTGTTTAACACGTAGCTCACAGACATGTTTGTTTTTTCCTGTGCGAGCATGGCCGCCATCATGCACTCTCACCTAATCCTCTCCCCCCACCTGTCGCACTTACACCTGTCTTTCTCTCCGACTCTCCCTCCTCTCTCTGCGGTGGCTGCTGCTGCTGCTGTGTGTTGTCTGGCCTCCGTCCGTCTCCCTGCGCTGCCCTCGTCAGGTCGGAGGTTTAGCATAATGTGTAACGACTCGGTCCTGTCTGCAGGCTTCCAGATAGACACTCCTGACAGCCTGGGGAGGACCTGCCTGCACGCCGCTGCTGCCGGAGGGTGAGCCGCACCGTTCATACGCCTCTTTAAAACAAAAGAAGAAGAAAGATAAAGGATGATTCTGGTTTGTTCCAACACGTCTCAGTGTATGGAGCTTTTCTGTCTTTATTCGAGAGTGATCTTTCAGTTTGAGAGCATGACTCATCGACTTCATGTTCAGATTCTGTAATTCTTTCCCTAAAACACCCTGCCCTCACACTCAGATAGCCTCTGCCTGAGCTTAGATTCACTCTGTTTCTGCTCAAACTGTATGCCTGCACTCACATATATTGATGCTTTCACAGATTTCCTGCACTCCAGCTGCAGCCCTTCTCCTCACACGTAGAACATCTAATCAACCAATAGAAAGCCAGGTGTAGGGTTGACCAATTAAATGATTGTTGCCTCATTGCAGGCGTATTCACTGTACTTCTTACTTTGTAGTTCTTTAAGCAGGTTCATGCGATCCCACCCTCCAAGGATTTAAGATTAAGATACTTTTTGTTTAAAGCAACAGCTGTTTTTACATTTGAAAAATTCAAGACCAGCTTCTCTTTCCTAAAGTCACGACCCGGTTACTCAAGGTTGGAACTACTTTCTTTCTAATAGAAAGAAAGTAGTTCCTACATGAAACTACTCACAGCAAGGTGTGTAGATTATCTTGAATAACCGAGTCATGACTTCTAGAAAGAGATGTTGCTGTTGAGTTTTTCAAATGTATTTTTTATTATTTATTTATTTATTTTGGTGCTTTGAGCAACTCTAGTTGCTCAAAGCACATCAATTATATTAGAAATAAGGCAGACATCTCACTGGCTGATATCTCCAAAACTCTGCATCTCACACCAAAGCAGTACAGATGGATAAACAGCACTACATGCCAGAGGAAAAATATGTATTTTTGACCTTTAACCTAGCTTAGAAGATGTATTGCTTTAGCCAAAGCTACCAGACTCCATTTACACATTTAACATAAAACACACAATTCAGAAACAAAATAAAACTCACCAAAATTATCTTGCCTCATCTTTCCAACAGTCAGTCTGGATTGGTTGAAATAAAACTTTAATTCACTGCATTTGATGTGAGACTGTAGAGGAGTGAGAGGGAAGCTGGACAAATGGCGAGTACAGTTACAATAAAGAGTTTATTTCAACCAATGTGGAAAGACGAACCTGATAAAATTTCTGGAGTCTGGTGGCTTTGGCGAGGTTGTTACTGGTTAAACAAAAAGGATCTTACCCTTTAACTAAAAAGTCTCTTTCTTTAGGGATCCTTTCCATAATCTACAACCATTTTGATAATCAATTATTCATTTGAGACATTTTTTTTTTAGGGAAAATTGTCCAAATTCTGATTCCAGCTTTCTAAATGTGAATATTTTTTTATTTCTTCAGTTTTCTATGACAGTAAACTAAATAACTTTTGCTTGTGCGCTAAATAAGACATTTGAGGACATCATCTTGGGTTTGGGGAACACTGATTGACATTTGTCACGATTCTCTGAAATTATTTTCTTAATAAATTGAGAATATAATCAATCAATGAATCGACTATGAAAGTAATCGTAGTTTTGCCCTAAAAACAAGCACTTTTAGTGAACGCACTTTGCCCGTGAGGGTTACATCGCAGCCTGTTTTACAGCTGATGGCTGCAGCCTTCTCCCACAATACTGGACCAGTTTCAAAAACTGTTGTCCCCATTAGTCACTCATACACAAAAACATGGGAAAATAGGGTCCAGATTAAGAAATGCTGAAGTTAAGAAGTGAAATAAACATGCCTGCAGTGAGACAGTAATTATTCATTCATTGGTCAACACTACACATTTCTTATTGGTTGGTGAATTTTGGCAGAGCTGAGAGCAGAGGAGAAATGAGAGGAGGTGTTTCACAAGCACGCAGTCTGAGTGTGAGTGCAGCAGATCTGTGATAGCAGCTCCATATCTGTGTGCAAGTATACAGTCTGAGCAGGAGCAGAGTGAATCCAAGCACAAGCACGAGCTATTTGAGTGCGAGGACAGAACCTGAACATCAAGTCAATGAGTCATCCTCTCAAACTGAAAGACCAGGCTGTTGAATAAAGAAAAGAGAAAAAAAAACACATTTTAGTGCTTATTTTCATAGTTTTGGACATCATTTATGAGAATGCAACATCAGCACAACAAAATCTGACAGTACAACAAGCAGTGAGACGGTCAGACGGGACATAAACAGTTAACTCAGATCAACTAAACATCTTTGAGTGTGAACTCGCCTGAAATATTGGTAATAATCCCTCATTCATCTTGACATTAATGTGACCTTTTACCCCATCTGCCCCGCCTGACTTCTTTTTAAAGATGTTTCCATATTCCCACATGTCTACAAAGAGCTAGAGATGAATAAACCAGAATTATCCTTTAATAATCTTTTATCAAAAAGTTAAAACAACATTTAATGATTTCTTTTATTGAGGATTGAATTAAGTTGTTTCAATCCATAAAGCCATTAAAAATTTAGATTTATATGGTGAGTGTCTTCCTCTTCCTGCTCTCTGTGTGCAGTAATGTGGAGTGTGTCAAGTTGCTCCTGAGCAGCGGTGGAGACCACAACAGGAGGGATAAGTGCGGCAGGTAAGAGAACACGTCATCGTTCAGCTAACACCGTCCTTTAATTGGAGCGTGGGTGGAGTAGTAATGGATTTGTAGATCAACAAAACAATAAACTGTCAATAATTCTGATAATTGTAGATAATACAAATACAAAAGTTCCTGTGTCTCAAAACTGAGGATTTGCTGATTTATGATTTTTATGTCATCAGAAACTGAATATATGTGGGATTTGGATGTTGGTCCAACACAACAGGTCATTTGAAGACATCAGCTGGTGATCTGGGAATTGAAACTGACAATTTATAGGTTTATAAACTGTAATTAGCATTTATAAGCTTTATATAAAACTGCTTACAACTATAATGTCGTTGTAAGCAGATATTAGTGTTTATTAATGGATTTGTTAACAGCTATAACTCCTCCTGCTGTATCAACAGAGAGCGACTATAGTAAAACACAGTTGTAATAAAATATAACATGTCTTCATAGGAACAGTTATGATTGGTTTTTGGAGCTTTGAAGTTCCAGTGAGAATTATGCATGATTACTCAAACTTGCAGCCATTATTTATCCTTTGCTGTTATTATAATTATGAATGTGATGGACGAGGACAGGAGGGGAGACACCAGCCGCAGTATATTCCTTCCCTGACTCCAAAATCTCAAAAGTCAAGCTGACAAAGTGAAGAATGTTGAACAGTTGCAGGAGACAATGCAGAATAATGTAAATGTGAATTTCTGGCATAAACTAATATTCATCAGTTTTCTTTCATCCATTTATTTTTTGCCCTCCTCCTAAAAGACAACTGACAGCAGATTTTACAAAATGCATGGCCCTTTCCTTTAAAACATTTCTTAAGAAACAGGAATTCTTCTTTTCAAGAAGTCTGTACTGTTGTCCAGGTGGAAACAGTGGACTCTGAGTCGTAGGGCTTGTACATGCTGTACGGTGCCAGAAACTGGTTGTGATAATGAAAATGAAAAAAAGATGTGAAAGTTTGTCATAAATCTGGAAAAATACAGGAGGAATTTGATCCCGGGAGGGAATAGGGAGAGCAGAGTGAAAAATGGGAGTCTCCTGGGAGAAATGGGAGGGTAGGCAAGTATGAGGGAGGGTCGAGCTCTTCACAGTCCTGTGCTCACAGGACCACATCGGGGCATCGCTGAGCAGAAATGCTCCCTTGCCAAGATGCCTTTCTGCTCACAGATTCTCTTCCGGGCCCTCAGGTCATATGCACACTAGGGATTGATTGATCATCGGCTTGTATTCATATGTTTTTCATGATTATTGGAATCAGTGATTTTTAATCCAGCTGCTGCTGATATAAATTAATTTCAAACTGTAATTTCACTGTGGCTCTGATGCAGCTGTCTCTCTGTCTGCAGTCACCTTTCTCTGGCCTCACTCAGTGTCCCGCCCACAGCTCTATCTGATTGGTTGAATGTTAAAATAATGTTTTAATTCAACATACGCTAAAAGGCATTTCAACAAAGTTTTGTGTTGTTGACCGAATTGTGACACCAAGATTTGACAACAAGATTTTCCATTTTTGCTGCAAATGTATATCAGTTCCAAATATCAATTATATATATAGATTTCTTGATTATTAATAATCAGTATCAGCCATAAACAAAACACAGCAGTCCAACACTAGTGCACACATCTGGCTTTGAAACTAATTAAACACCAGAAACAAGCTGTCTTTCTTGCTCTTGGTCTGTCGCTCTTGGGGGGGTTGTTGATAATGAAAATAATATTTGGTTGAAAGTGTTGATGCTTAGATTATAATATAACTGAATCCCAGGGACTGTTTGCAGGCAGCTACAGTGATGCATCAGAGCAGAAAAACAACCCAGAGCAGGCTTTGGTACAGGTCAGGGTTGGCCATATTTACAGTTTTTGTGTGTGAATGGGTGTACGTAGATGTAGGTACCTGTTGGTTTGTACAGTTCTGCATGTTGGTACACATCTCCCTCCTGTCAGGGTTGATTCAGTTCATTTGGTTCGGACCAATGGGAGAGAAAACAACATTTTTAATTGTTGCATTGCAGCTCTGGTCCAGTTCCTGTTCACACTGACTTTTTACAAACCAATAAAGTAAACATGAAGTAAACATGAAGTGTGACTGACTGACAGGTGACTCAACATCATTAGTGTTATTAGACTGCAGATCAAACACATGTTGTGATGAATAATGATCAACAGGTAGAGACAGGACGAACAGGAGGCGTCTTGTACCGTGATGTTTCAGGGCTTATTACTGTGGGATCACTGTCACACACTTTAATGACTTTATGAACTGACAAAGTTCACAGAACAGAATACAGCAGTTTGAACAGCTGTTGGCCTGTTGATCAGGGAAAATACCTGTGCTAACATGTTACCATGGCCGCTCACGCTGCTCCGATTCGCTGGCTTGTCTCACGCTCCATTGTCCCCTCACTTGAGAACAAGACCCCAAGATACTTCTAACTAACAAACTGATTAGTGGAGAAAATCAGCAACAGATTGATTAATAATGAAAATAAATAATCAATCAAATCATTAGTTTAATGTTCAACCATCACACAGGGGTGTAAAGTTCAGGTGTCCGTATACTTTTGGCTTTCAGTACGTCCTGAGTTGTGGTATTGAAAACATTATTGGGAGAGAAAAGTGTGATCAGTGCATCCTGGAATGTGTACATCTGAATCTGTATATTTGTATTTTCCTGATCTGGGATCTGTTTGCCCGACTCTCGCTCTCGTGTTATTTCCCAGGACTCCCCTCCACTATGCAGCTGCCAGCCGTCACTATCAGTGTCTGGAGACTCTGGTTGCTTGTGGGACTGCCATCAATGCCACCGACCAGTGGGGGCGCTCTGCCCTGCACTATGCTGCAGCCTCGGACCTGGACAGGAGGTGAGGGACGAGGAGACGCAGTACACAATCACACCTACAGCTCCTGTGTTCTTTATCATCTGATGTTTCCAAGTTAAAGGTGCAATATGTAAGAATTAGCCACCTGTCAGATGCATACTCCACACAAACATATCAGCTAACTGTAGCTGCGGTTAGCTCAGTTAGCCGTGCAGCTAATGGTCCTATTAGCTAAGCAGGAGAAGAATATTTTCACATGTAACTCTGTGAATTAAAGGTTTATTTGGACCAAAGCAGAGTTGCTGATTGTTGGAACAGTGGAAAGACAAACCCAAATGGTTTTGGTGAGTTTTGTTTTTGAGTTGAGTTTTTGTTTTTTCTCATTTGCAACGAGTTAACAAGTCAGTTTAATTCATCTTAGTTCAGTAAAAGATAGAAACTTAAATTCAGAAGGTGGACAGTTGTGTAGACTCTGTTTAATAAGGGAAATGTGTGTAAAAATATTAATTTCTCAGACTAAAAAAGCTAAGAGAGCTTGTGGAATGTAGCAAACTTCAACTGTTGGCCTGTTGCCTCTTGAGGTAGTGGTACCTTAAAACAGGATGGGCCAGGGCTCGCTGGTTAGCATGCTAACTTCAGTAGAAATCTCTCCAACACAACAGTCTTTGTCATTACTTCAACATGGTTATTTCTTCACAGTCTGTTGATAATTGTAGTTGATTTTTGAATGTTTTAAACCAAAATATATTTAGTTTATATATTGCACAACTTATATATTGCACCTTTAAAATCAGAATTCCTTTAAACCCTCTTATTGACGATCTGGTGAGTCGAGGAGGTAGAAATGTGTTCTGATGAAGCTGCTCCTCTTCACACCTCTTCTCTGCTATCGCACTGAAAATCTGGGTAGCTGTCTACTGTTACTACATATAGAAACCTGATGGTCCACACCTCTGTGTTTCCCTGGCAACCGGAGGTGATACTGAGGTGATAGTCATGCATGGCCCCCAGGATTGGCAGCCCCACAGTTTATAATGCAGCGCACGGCCAGGCATCCAGTAGTTCTCCATTTACTTGCTGGCATTCGTAGGTTCCACCTCATAAAAGAGGCTGTTGTTTGAGATTGGTTAAGCTCACCTGTCCCTCCCCCGTCCCTCCTGTTGTCTCCTCCACAGGCGTCGTGTTGCTCTGGAGCCAGAGAGCGAAGGAGTTCAGGCGGAGCGAGAGAAAGAGGCAGCCCTGTAAGTCCAAAGCTGTGTCCCCGTGCTGTATTACACACTGATGTTCAGCAGCTGAACATGGCTTCAACTAACTATTATTTAAATTATTTATTGGTCCTCAATTCATTTTTGGGATTACTTAATAGTTTAATTATGTAAAATGCTCCTCACAGTTTCCCAGAGCCTTAAGTGACTGCTTCATATTGCTTCTTTTGTCCAACCAGCAGTCCAAAACCTCAAAACTCTTTGTTTACTATCATAAATGAGAAAGAAAAGCAGCAAATATTTGACATTTTTGCTTGAAAAATGATTAGAACAATTAATCAGTCAGAGTGTCTGTATATGAATAACATTGTCTCTTTTGATAATGGCTGTAAGGTGCATTTTTATGCTGATGATACTGTGCTTTATTCATCCACTTCTACATTGAGGGGAGCCTTATCTATTTTCAGCTTTTGAGTAAATCCACCATTTACTTCTCAAGCTTAGGCTTGTTTTACATGTGGCAAAAACAAAATGTATGCACTTTTCTAGATCCTGCTTTTTGGAGAAAATTGATTTCAAAATTTGCACTTAGGATGGCTCTGAAATTGACCCGTCACTAAGCCCCACCTCCAAACAGCAACTGTCCAATCATATCTTAACAACTGTAAGCTGAAAGCTGTCAAGCTTTCCATTGAGAAGAGTGATACTCTGTGTTTCATGAGTCTGGACGGTGGTGTCCAGTTAATTAAGGCTAAAAGCCCAAACAAATCAAAAATCAAATCAAAAGAACACTTCATTGGGAATTTTTCTTAACTTACAGAGCTGCACCAGTTGATTAATTGGTGAGTCAACAGATAAATGAACTATACTACAAAACAGAGTTAGAGAAATGATACACTTTGTATAATAATCATAAATGTATCCCCAAAATGTTTGCATTGAAAAGGCAAATACTCAAAGGTTAAACCGTATTCACAAAAATATATAAATGACAAAAATACATAATAGATACAACAAAGCAAGCAATTTATCAATGTATACATATGTTATATAACAATAATCAGATTTATCTCTGCCCTGTCCAGACTGCAAACATGGAATGAAGTCCGTCTCTATAAATAAATCCTACAGACACAGTAAACGACAGCAGTGAAAAATACTCACGTTCTTCAGGTTCCATGTGTGGGTGAACCTAGCATATAAAAAAAAAAACATGTAGAAAAAAGTCCATATCCATAAGAAATTTTAAATATAAAACCCTTTACATTCTTTAACAAGGCCTCAAAAACTGCAGTAAAAAATATGTGTGTCAGCCTGCGTTTTTGGATTTATGTCTCCATCAGATCCAGTGGGTGCAGTGCCACAGACAGGACAGGGGGGCCAAGAAGTGCTGACAGATAGATTCAAACATTGTTTGGATTTGTTGACAATAAGAAATAGAACTGCAAAGATTAATCAAGTAATCAATTATTTATTTATTTTTTCCTATATTTCTCCTGAATTACAGAATGAACCTCTTTCCAAAATACTTTGATCCGCTGACACGACCAGAACACATGAAAAAATGTACCTTTGTGTGTTTGACATTGAAAACAGAGGTTGGAGCTGTTGGAGAACATTTTCTGGAGGCGGACAGGAGTACAACAAATCCTGTGAAAACATTTTGCTTTGCTCATGTATGGAAATAGAAGTGCATTATGGAAAAAGTAATTGATTATTAATTGATTCTTATATTGATAGCCAGTTAATTAATCAGTTTGAGCACTTTTTTAAAGAAAAAAAGTCCAAATTCTCTGATTTCAGCCTCTTAAATGTGAATATTTTCTGGTTTCTTTACTCCTTTCTGACAGTAAACTGAATATATTTGGATTTTGGACAAAACAAGACATTTGAGGACGTCATCTTGGACTTTAGGAAACACGCAACATTTTCCCCCATTTTATAGACTAAAAAATGCATCGATTAATCAAGAAAATAATTGACAAATTAATTGATGAAAATTAGTTGCAGCTTGAGTAAGAATTCAGTCTTATTTGATATGTTTCTGAGTGGGTAAACAGTGAACAGGCAGGTGATAAAAACAGAATCTCTTTGTGCTCACAAACAGAAGACAACACACACAGAAAAGCCTCACACACTCTGTCTGCCACATCTGTTCTACACATTTGGTTTCAGTAAGAACACAATAATATTTAACTGCTGTTTCATCACAGTGACACCTTGAAATCATAATGTTGTGTTTGCTACATGTTGGCTGTGTTGTGTGAGTGAACTAACAGCAGAAATGTTGTGTTTGTGTTGTAGATGTTTGGAGTTCCTGCTGCAAAGCGGTGCGACGGCCTCTCTGAAAGACAAACAAGGTTACAGTCCCGTCCACTACGCTGCAGCCTACGGACACAGGCACTGTCTGGAACTGGTCAGTACACACACACACACACACACACACACACACCACATGGAGGAAATAGCTGTTTTGTTGGATAGTGACTCCAGGCGTTTTCTCCATCTGTTAGCTGATCATATTTTCAGTGCACACCACAGAACAACATTCCAGGTTTCTGCTGTTATAAAGTTGACGCTGATTTGTTCAAAAATGTACAAAATGCCTCAAGGTAAATCCATGACAAACGTTTCTCATCAGAGTTTGATGCAGTGTGGGTGGGCGGGTTGTCAGAAGGTTTCATGTTAGTTTTTGTGGAAAATGTGTTGATGTGTGTCGTGATTTTCAGCTGCTGGACAGAGACGACAGTCACCAGGACGACCCTGAGTCTCCCAACGCCAGGAGCCCTCTGCACCTCGCTGTGAGTCTCTCTCTCACATACACACACACACAAAAAAAAATAGCATGAGAGTGTATGTGTGTATTACATAGGGTTGCCCCCTGAAAGTCAAAGATTTGAATCATTCGGAGACGCATCAGTCCAGGTATTCCCAGAGAGTGAGATTTTATTTGGATCCTCAAAAATATAAAAAACTGTGGAAGAAATTCTGCGAATTTAGGATTTATGTCTTATGTCTTTATGTCTTTATGGCTTAAAACATTTAAAATATGCATGTTTATTTGAGGTGGGAAAAATGAGGGTCTGTCCATTTCACCTAAATACTCTCATTTTGTCTCTTTTGGCAGTAGCCTAAAATGTCTTATAATGTTTTCCTGTGGAGAGACAGCATTAAAGTCAGAAACAGTAAGGTAGCCTGTTAACACAGCCTCAATGCATTTATATCTCTCTGTCTATCTAAAACAGATAGAAGCTCACAAAAATACACAGAGAGAACATTTCAACATTTCTCAATGAGGAATTAAAGTTTCCTAATAGCTGGAGGAAAAAAATCCTCGTGACAACATGTGCTGGTGGTGAACTGATGAGAGAAGGTGGAACCTGTGGCTGGTAAACAAGTTTCATCTTCTCTCAGTGCAACAGCCAGGCTTGGGGTGTAACAGATTACATGGGATTATGCAATCTGGATACAAAACTGTAACTGGATACATAACTGTATTCCATTACAGTTACAGGTAAAAAAAAAAAAGAAAGACATACTGTAATCCCATTACAGATACATTTAGTGAAAACTGGGATTATTAGCAGGATTACAATTTTAAAATAAAGAACAGTATCCCACCATGCACAGTGCACACACAGCTGCCTATTCATTATCATGACCTCTAGGGAGAAAATGCTTCACTGGGTGGAAATTTCAACATTTTTTTGTCTAAAAATCAATCAATCAGTAAATTGCACACAACAAAGGAAGGAACAGCTGGACAGAACAGAAAACTGAGGGCTTTTCACACTGTATTTAGCCCCAGGTTAAGAGAGCCGTTAGCCCCAGTTTAAAATAGCTCTCACACTGACACAATCCCGGCACGTTCCAGAGTGGGCTAACTTGGCCCTGCTCTGGAGCAGGGCTAGCCCAGAGTTTGCAGGGTTATCCCCTGAAAATCGGCTAAACCCAGGGCTAAAAGCTGCCAGTGTGAAACAGGACTCAAAGATTAGAAGAAGAAGATAATCAGCCTGGTTCATGCCTGTGTGGGTGTACAGAGGCTTTAATCCAGAGCTAGAAGAAGAGCAGTGTGAATCATACAGCCCTGGGCTTAGCTTAACACTGGGATGTTTGTGTGATCGGAATTAAGTTATTCCAAGATCAACATGCATTGTGAAAAGCCCTTTAGAGCTGCAACGATTATTCTATTGTTAACTGACTATTCAATTTATCTGCATCTATTTTTAATAAAAAAAATATCTAAAGTCTTCAGCTTTCAGCTTCTTAAATGTGAATATTTTCTGGTTTCTGAATATCTTTGAGTTGTGGACAAAACAAGACATTTGAGGTCGTCATCTTGGACTTTGATCAACTTTTTTCACCATTTTCTGACATTATGTGGACCAAACAACTAATCAATTAATTAAAAAAATAATTGTTAGTAGCAGCCCTAAATACACTACATTAGGCTGAACAGTTTCACCACATTTATATTGAAGCAATCTAAAAGTAACAGAAAGTAATCAGGTTACATTACGTTAATGTAGTGATACTTGTTTTGATGAGTACAGAGTTACTTTAACTGATAGCAGTGATGGCTGAAGCTGTAAGAATAAGATCAGCATATCCTTCAAAGTGTGATGTCACATTCAGTACGTGTGGGGGTTTTAAAGCGTGTGTGTGTCTGTGCAGGCGTACCACGGCCACGCTCAGGCCCTGGAGGTGCTGCTGCAGGGGGAGACGGAGGTGGACCAGGGGGACGAGGCGGGGAGGACCCCACTGGCCCTGGCCGCCCTCAGGGGCCACACCGAATGCGTTCACACGCTCCTCAGCCAGGGGGCGTCGCCGCGCACCACTGACACCCAGCACGGACGTACCCCTGTCCACCTGGCAGGTAGGTCCATCTTCAGTCTTACAACACTTACTAACAGTTTACTCCACACATGTCCATCTGCATATGGCCAAAAGTATGTGGACACTTTGAGGACTTTGGGTCTGAGGCAAGGGTATCCGTTAGGTGAAAATTTATATTTATTATTATTTTATTATATTCATATTGTGCAAGACAAAAGATGTAGTTCACTGAGTGGTTTCACACAAAAGTAAATTTTACTATGACAAATGGCCTTCTTGTCTTGTAAAGTTATCTTTTAAATTGACAAACATCATACATGTGATTCATGACGCAATTCAAACAGGATCAAAAAATGATTTGTCTCTCGATATAGACCACTGTTCATAAGTTTTCCATAATAAGGTCTCATGGAGGACACTGGAAGGGGGTAGAATTTGCTTCTTTATGCTCCTGTGGAACACACAAGATGCATACAGAAGTAGTTTTCATTTTTCATGCACCTCTTCGATCCAAATATATTCACCTCTGGGTGATGGGAGCTGCAGCCATTTTTCTGTTAGTGCGAAAAGAAGATTAGAAGTTTGGGGGGTTTTAAACTCAAAGTTCAGTCACGTCTGCTGGGTTCAAAAGTTAAAGCAGCCCTTCAAACCTTCAAAGCACGACAACAGTTCAGTTCTGAAGCGTTAAACAGTTTAATGTGTATAATGTATGATGCTGTTTAGACAAAAACAAGTGAATAGATTAGTTGAGTGTTTTACATGGTTGATGAGGACCAAAAGATTAAAATAAATAAATAAATCAGCCAATTAAAATTATACAAACTTAAAATGAGGTCAAACCTAAAAGAATGAAGATACATGCTTCTAATAAAACATGATGAAAATAAAATGTAGAATTAACTAAGCAATATGTTTTGATAAGTGACATGTCACAGAGCGCTGTGAGGCCTCACAGTCTCTCCCACTCAAACACTACCCGGTGACGTCAGCTACAGTCTGTGAGGGTTCAGGGTTTGAGGCTTCAGGAGGGACATTAGGGGGGTTTGGTCTCAGTCTCATATGTACAATTAAAGTGCAAGTATAGTAAAATAACTGGTAAATACATTGTCCAAAAAGCCTACAAATAAATATTTTTGTTGATGTGAAAAATCAGTGTACCTCACCTCCACTGTGGGCTCCACTGTTTGAACATCATGGTTGATATTTATGTGACACAGTGTTGTACAAGTTCACACTGAAAAAGAGCTCAATTGACAGAGATTAGGCAAGGCAAGTTTATTTATATAGCAGCATTCAGACACGAGGTAATTCAAGGTGCTTTACAGGAAATTAGAAATATATTTAAATAAAACATTAAAGGAATTAATATTGCATTTGAGATCATTAAAAACAAAAGCTAACAGCAAGACAATAAATAGTCCAGCCTGCTGAAAATGAAAGATGAACAAGTTTTTCTGTATCTTCTTTAGACTAGATTAGAACGAACTAGTTCACATTGATTCTTCCTTTTGTTCTCCAATTCAATTTGAAGTAGAACTTCCTCCTATCAGGGACTCTGGAATCTACATAATGACGTTACTACTACTTTACATGGTGCACAGTAGTCATGTTTTAAAATTTATTTTATTGGCAAATGTAAAATTACTTTAAACTCAATTCAAATCATTCAGAGTTCTGCAAAAATAAAGAAAAAAGTTTTGCTTTGAATGCAGACGATGATGATGAAAAAAATTCGAACCACATACAAAAAAGAACTTAAGTAGCGTTAGTAAATATGATTACTTTGTGATTTTCAAGGTTACAACTGGACACAACCACTATAACATTGCCCCCACCGAGGGGGCAATAGTAACACTCCTGCTGCATGAAATTAAATATTACTTTCTTGTCCTTATTGGTGAAAATATATCAATTGTATTATTAGTTTAATTAAATATATAAGCTTCTCATGTCATAAGATGATTGTGGTATTTCAAGTAGTCTGTGAATTATGAAGGAAAAAATGGACCCTGGTCTCCCCTGTCTAAAATATAGTTAGTTAGTTTCTGAAAATAAATAGGTTGATGAAAAAAATGACTTAGTATCTCAAAATAATGACTTAATATCTTAAATTAATGACTTAATATAAGTGATTTTGCCAAGTTTCTCATTATTTTGAGACACATGGTCAATATTTTGAAATAGTAAATCATTATTTTAGATTCTAACTCATTATTTCAACAGAATTTCTCTTTATAATGACTCACAGGATCTTCTTTTTTACATCATGTTGTCAGAAATGTGTTTCCATAGCTACAGATGTTTGGAGAGGAGTGTGGAAAACGTGGATCTATCTGTGTGTTTCTCACTGTGAACAGACTCCAGCCTGCAGTGTAGGCCAGACATTTCACTGATACACCACAGAAGTATTGAGAAACATGAGACCTCACAATTAAATAAAGTTTTCATATCACATCGACACTTGTGTCCATATTCACACACACTCCCTCCCTCCTGCGATCACACATTTTATAATCAGCTGACCACGTGAGCACTGTTATCGCCCTCAGGAGTGAACAATGTTCACCTTCATTAATTACAAACTGATCCGATCAGTTCACCATTCAACAGAAACATGAGCGTGTTCAGTGAACGCTGTTCTTATGGTGCGTTCATGCACAGCACTGTAGTGTAGTGACTGGAGACTGAGATGTGTTTCTACATTTCTGTTGCTCTCTGTTTCTTCTTCTCTGACTGTCACACTCTCTCCCACCTCCTCCAGTGATGAACGGTCACACGACGTGTGTGCGCCTCCTGCTGGATGAATCAGACAGTGCAGACCTCGTCGATGCTGCTGACTCTCAGGGACAGTGAGTCGTCGTCTTTTGTTATGTTTTGTATTATTCAGTTTTTCCTAATGCGTCCCAGTTTTTTGCAGCGTGTCCCGTCGTTCTGTCACACATGTCCTCTGCCTCGTCCTCGTCTGCAGGACTCCTCTGATGCTGGCGGTGGCGGGGGGTCACGTAGATGCCGTGTCGCTGCTGTTGGAGAGGGAAGCCAACGTCAACGTGGCCAATAACCACGGCCTCACTGCACTGCACCTCGGGGTAACAGTTTGCCTCCACAACAGTCAGATACTGTTTTCTCCAAATTTCTCATACTCTTTCTCATATTGAGATTATTTTGACTAAAGTAAATTTTGATTTGAATATGTCAACAAAATGAAACAAGAATTTGTTCAGATTTCTGTTCTGGAAAGGTATGCTAATTAGCACATATTTAATTAGATAATGCCTCACATGCATCTTTAAACATAACATATAATGCAAAAAATCATTCTTAAAGTAATCAGCTGGGTAAGTTTCATGGTGATGTCTGTTAGAAAGCCATCTGTCTTCTGTCTCCAGCTGCTGTGTGGTCAGGAGGAGTGTATCCAGTGTCTGTTGGAGCAGGAAGCCTCGGTCCTGCTCGGTGACTCGCGGGGCCGGACATCCATCCACCTGGCCGCGGCCCGAGGCCACGCCTCCTGGCTGAGCGAGCTGCTGAGCATCGCCTGCTCCGAGCCACCGTCCCTGCCCCCACTGAGAGACCACGGTGGATACACACCGCTGCACTGGGCCTGCTACTACGGTCAGAATCGGACTGTCCTCACACACTGGCACACACACACACTGTTTTTAATCATTGCTCTCTTGGACTGTTATTATGTAAGTCTGATAGTGCACTTTAAATCACACTGGACTCCAATGATTTGATGCTCTTTTCTAATACTGTGTGTGTGTCTGTAGGTCATGAGGGGTGTGTGGAGGTTCTGCTGGAGCAGAAGGGTTGTCGCTGTATTGATGGGAACCCGTTCACCCCTCTGCACTGTGCTGTGTGAGTCGAATAACTGTTTTTGTTTGCCTGTTTTACATCAATCAGAGTGCCGAATGTTCTCCTTAACAAGTAAGAGTCCGTTTATGAGTCATAAGAAATCATTAATAATCTTGTAGTAGGTGTAGATGTTTATAACTCTTAAATTGAGCAAAATGTTAATGGAGTTTGGCAGCAGTGAGACAGACACTTAGCTTTTGCTTTCAAGATAACCAGCTTAACTTTACATTGACAGACAACTGACTGAGTTATAAACAGCTGATCATCTTACAGTGAAGGACTCACTGTCTCTTGTTCTAGTCAGTTTACAATGTTGGACGCATCCTGTATTCCTGCATCATGGCTCCAACTCATTATTTGGTCTGCTGCACTCATTTTG
>JAJHUR010114214.1:0-11572 GCA_027495735.1 Lutjanus campechanus | reverse complement strand
CTCACAGTTGTAGAGGAAGTATTACGAGCTGTAACTTGAGTAACAGTGCTACTAGCACACTGTAAAAATATTCCATTACAAGCAAAAGGTCCTGCATTGAAAATGTTTTAAGCCTACTTAAGGGAGCATCATGTAAGATCATTTAAATTTAACATTTTCAACAGAATGTGAGGGATTCAAGGACTCAAGGACATTTATTATCATTATACAAAAGAGGGCTGTAAAAAGAAATTAGAGAATGACATAACTGTCTACTTACGCTAGCATGCTAACCAGCTAGCCACAGTTCATTATGAGAGCAGCGGGGGTGCTACTTTCACAAGCAAGTTTAAAGCTACAGTGCATAACTTCTACATGTCCGTAAATGTCCGTTTCACCCAAGCCACTACTAGAGGAGATGACACAATGCTGATTAAGTCAATCGGCTCCTCTAACATCTCGCGGTATTTTACAATATATATCATTTTTGATTTGCTTGTTGACTGGCGACAATCCCACGCTGGCGCACAAGAAATGACTCGTTTTACCGCACAACAAGAAGGGAGGGGGAGGAAGAGTGGAGAAGCTCATAGCAAGAGGCAGAGCGCAGGTAGAAAGAGAAAGCGACATGGCGGAGAACCCAAAGAAGCGGCCAAGACACGGTTCAGAAGTGGATCCTACCGCAAGCAAAAAGCCTGGACGTTCGGCTGAAGGACTATTAGCAAAGAAGGAAAGTGACCGACGGAGAAGGCAAACACAGATTAGTATCGGCGTCGCTTTTCTTCGGTGGAGAGCCCTGAAGGAAGAAATGGGGCTGAGGGCAGACACGGATGTTGCCTTGCTGCTGTTGGATAAGTAAGTGACTTGGTTTATATATAATTATATAGTTTTATAATTATATTATGAGTAGTATGTGTTGCTGTTACATGTACTGGACCTAGTACTTTATTATTTTCTTGGAAATGGTGCTATAAACGTAATGTAATGTTAGCAACCTGGTGTATGCCACGTTGTATAGCGAGAGATAGTGTCGAGCAGTACACGGTGTGAAGCAAGTGTGTTACACGTGTGTACACCTGGGCATATGTCATATGGAAGTGCCGGCTTTATTGTTGTAATAACGCAGAATTCTGCTAGGGGGCGACAGAAGTTACGCACTATAGCTTTAACCTTTATAGTCTAAATCCTAAATTCTCAAACTGTGGTAAGCTCCCTCTAGTGGTACGCAGAGGAATGTCAGATTTTATTTTATTTCTTTGAATGAAACAAATTCAGTTAAAAACACAAAACTATCAAAATACCACAAAATTTCCAATGGAAATACATAAAATATGGGATCACTGAAATATACTTCAAAATAAGTTTTGTCTTGCCCGTATTTTTGTAACAATACCAGCTACCTACACAGTCGCGATCATATACGCAGCATGCGCATACATTATCCATGATTGCTGGTAGTTATGAGCTAAACTGTGATGGCAAGATAGTAAGCGGAGGTAAAATGAAGAGTGAAATGAAAACTATGCAAGTATAGATCCAAACGGGAACTATTACGAAGAAAAATGCAGCTCAGGAGGAGAATATTTTGAGCAGCCATGTTGAAAATGAAGTCCTAGTGTCTTAAGAAGCACCAGTGAAGTGTCTGCAGCACCTGCTAGAACCAATCAGTGTGAAAGAGTAAGGTGGTAATTGGAGAAGTCAGTATTTTCCGAAGTGGTACTTGGTGTAACACTGGTCTAAATAAACAAAATAAAATTTCAAGAAAGAAAATCCTTTCACACCTGTCTCTCTTCTGCTGAACTAAGACGAGCTTGTTCGGAAAACACTTATAACTTGCAAAAGTTAGAAGTTTCCACTGTTCAACAATTACCAACCAACAATTACCACCGCGTTAGATCTCTCTGTGTTGCCGTGTTGGTCCAGATTCAGCCATGCTCGCTCAGAGGTGGCCGATTCTGGTGCTGTCCCCTGTGGTGTAAACACAAATACTCCACCGGTGCTCCGAGTTGCAGGTCCGGCCCGACTCGAGTCATAATAGAGCCTCTAGCTGGACGGCTAACTGAGCTAACGGCAGCTAGGAGGCTAGCTACAGCAGGGAGTATAGCGAGCAGCTGTTAGCTTTGACTCAGTAGATAGGCTGGTCCCTGTGTGTTTGAAGTTACCTTCAACAGACACATCTGACAGATCGCCCCTTTAAGTAAAAGTACTTCCCGTGTGACTCATATACTGTAGATTATATCATTAAATTATTCTGACTCATGCGTTAATGTAAAAGCAGGATTTTACTGATGTAGCTGGTTGAGGTGGAGCTCAGTTTGAACTGAGATATTGTTTGTTTTTGGTGCAATGTCTGATGGGTAATCTGTTGTTCCCTGCACAGTTCACAGTTCCCTCTGAACCGAGCATGTTTTACTCACTACGGTTTGGAATCTTACTCAACGTGGCTGCTGCATTTGGATTCACACGTTGTTTTGCTCCACTCAGCAGGTTTGCTCGATTCCAATCAGGTTAGTTTGTTGCCGTCTGCCAATCAGATCCCAGGTGTTGTTAACCTTCACTTGTCAGAAAGAAGGTCCCGGAGGAAAAAAGCTGCTTCACATTCATGTCACACAGTCCCCCAGGTAGTCCAAACTAACTACTGCTTAGTAAGCATCGATTTGTTGATGTGCAGGTTTGCACAGCTCCTGGAGTGTGAGGAATAAAATCTGAGTGAGTTTTTAGGAATTTGGACTATATTCATCTGTTGTAGTTATTTAAATTGTGTTAAAACATCTTAAAACCTTCAATTTTCAACAAAGTTTAGTTTTTAACCTCGAGTCTTGTCTTGAACTTTTTCAAAATGACCAAATCAATGTTTACTGGGTTGTGATTACAGAGGAGCAACACTACTGCAGCTAGGGTTTCGATGCCTTGATCAGTGGCTCTTCAGAAGTATTTAAAAATTCCTCACAACCGTCACATGATATCACCCTCATTAGAGCTCATTAGGTGCTAAACGGTGAGAGATATTGGAATACTGAAGCGAGCGAAGGAAGAAAGTAAAGAGTGAGAAAGTCCTATTGGGAGGAGGCCATGATCGATGGATGGATGGATGCGCAATATTCATGTTCTTGTATTAATGCAGCAGGATAATTTATATCAATTTCACTCAGTTTACATCAGTGAAGATGTTTTAGACCACAGCAGACAGCAAAATGCTGTAAACAATATGAACTGCTCTGCAGGAACTAATAAACTATGCCTGCTTCAAATACCTTGTTAAAATGTCTTACATGTAGCTCTACACCTCGCCTTCATTTAGTATTAAATGAATCATGAATTTGCAAATGGTCCCCACCCTCTCAACTTTGTAGCTGCACGTGGCTTCTCCTCTGTTATGCTAGCTCATCAGTAGCTAGCTACATCCTGCTTCTACTGTGGGCTGGGCTTCATCTCTAATGATATGTATAGCGCTAACCCCTTCGATGAACGGGATTGGTTCCTTAGGTTTATGACGTCATATACCCAGCCTGACTGGATCTGTTTTGAGACTGCTCTTGCTCACTGCAGTTTCAAAGCCAGAAATGCTCAGATATGGCGTTTACTGCTTATTTCGCTCCTGATAAGTCTTGTAACACATGAAAAACATCACATGTACATGTTAACAAGGTTGAAAACTTCATCTTTAAAGGTCTTTAAAGGTTTAACTGGACGTTGCACGTGTTAGCTTCATCCCACCGTGTTATTGCTAACTTTATTGCAAAATGAGAACGTGTACTTTTCACGCCTTGGAGAGGGAGAGCATGACACTGTCACAGTGGACCAGTGGATCCATTGCCTTGGTGTGATACTGGTTTTGACCATTTAGAAAGCAATCATTAAAATTTTTGTCATTTTAAGTCATTTCTGTCTTTGTCCACCCCCTCTCTGTAAACTAAACTGCATGATAAAACTTTCTTGGTCATACACAAAAACTTTTTTGAACTATCTTGTGGATTATAGGCACATCAGAGATAGTTACACATTTCATTATGAAGTGTTGTGCAGCGACTTGGCACCTCATAAGTCTCAAAACTCGCAGAGGTATTACTCCAACTGGACTTTAATCTTCTCACAGTACCTTTGGCAACACACCCACACCTTTTTTTTCATCTGAATGTGCTCAAAGCTGCAACACATATTATGTAACTGCACATCCAAAACTTTATTCTTTTTATGACAGTTGTCAAATGCACCTCCACACAAGTCTCTCTGTCTGTCTTTCCAATTTATAGAATGTCACACTCACTGGTTCGAGAGAGGAAAAACAGCGTTTTAATGTAATCCATTTCAAAGCTTTTCAGTGGAACTGACACTGAAACACCTCGGGGAGTTTTGTCTCGTCGTGTAGCTGAAGGCTTCAAAATGTCTTGTGTTGTCGTGCTCCAAAATAAAAACAATTGTCGTTTGTGGTCCGTGTTTTTTTTTTTTTCCACTTGTATTTAAGTGTCTGTCTGCGTCTGGGTAAGAAGAAAAGAAGATTCGTCCCCGGAGAATTCAACTCTATCACAAAGCCTGTCCACAGACAAGAAAACACATTACTGTGAGCAGAATGGGCTGCCGCTAACGCCGACCCTTTGGGAAGCTCCTGAGACGGTTTGATGGCGGGGAAATCACAGAGAGGTGGTTAAAATGGACTCTCAGCTATCGACATGTGAGGTGTGCAGCGAGTCGAGCCATTCATGCTCCTGCTGAAGTCTCGGTTCAACCTGCAGACTTTTATACTCTTTCATTCTTAAGAATTGGGACGAAACTATTTTTAGAGGGCTTTCTTTTTGCTCTTAAATGATGCTGGAAAAATGCTTTTTAAAAGATCAAACTCTTGGATATTAAACCATGCAACAGGCCAACCTACTTTTGATACATTTTTTTATTAAATAGTGATTTTCTACGACAGAGTTGACGTCACATAGAGGGGCATATCTAGAGGGGCACATAGATTTTTCTGACTGGGTGGCTCAAGTGGGGCACTTACTTATTTTTTCATTTAATTATATATTTTATTAAATTGAATTAAATTATTATTAAACTGAGAGTTACGTCACCTCCGTCAGCATAAACGTCAACTCCGCAAGACGGAAAATCTGACGGAGTTGACAACATGGTCGTAGTGAGCAGCCATTTTATTTTTTTAAAGGTGCTCAGAGTTCTCGTAGTACTAATCAAAATATACATTTTAGCAAAATTAATTAGTGATTTTGTCAAAAAAGTGCAGTATTCCCACCTGTTTTGAAACCAGAGAGTCAGACAGGGTTGCTTAGGTAGCTAATCTTTTTATGGCTGATTAAATCATGTTGTGAAAAATCTGACGGATTTGACGGGGACAGAACTTTAAAGGGCCAACATTTTAATTAAAAGTATATTTTAAAAGAAAAATGATTCTGTTAGCACATTTTTACACCTATGTTACCGGTATGGATTGTTAGTTTTAGATTTTGAAGGCTTTTAACACATTTTTAAATGGTCTGAAGTTTTGAATTCTTGTCTGGGACATGGGTGTTCTCTGATACACAAGCTTAGAAATAAAGAAAAATTAAAGCCAACCAAAACATTTTATAAATTAGAAATACTTCATATGAAGCCTTAAAGGGACGGCTCACTGCAGAATCAAAAATATACATTTTTCCTCTGGCCTGTAGTGCTGTTCATCCATCTGTCCATCTCTTTTGTGTGAGCTGTAGAGTTTTGGGCATATCAGCCATAGAGATGTAATGGGACTAAATTAAGTCTACTATAATCCACTGACCTTGTTGTGAGCAGTTTCGTGTAGGAACTTCCTTCTTCCTGCAGAAGAATCTACTGGAAATAATTTCTTTCTAATAGTGATACCTAATACCTAATACCTAATACCTCTCCAACACTTGTAATCTCTCTTTTTTTAATTTATAAAAAAGGGAACTACTCTCTTTCAACTAGACAGAAAGTAGTTCCAACATGAAAATGCTCACAACAAGGTCTGTGGATTTTCTTGAGTAACAGGGTCATGATTTTTCGAGAGACACAGACTCTGAATATATCTGATATCTCCAACTAACTCTGCAACTTGCACAAAAAAAAAATCTTGATGGATAAATAGCAAAATGGAATTAGAGTGTTTGTGTTAAGGTGTTTTTGGTAGGATATGATTTGTCACAGTTCTCTGTGTGCACATGAATCAAGAAGAAGAGAAGTTGTGACAGAAGGTCATGAGCTGCTTCTTTGAAAGTTTTTTTGTTGTTTTTTTGCTGCACTCTTCATCATACATGAACAATGACAGACTCCACTAAATCTATACTGCGCTCTTCCTCTGTCTCTCCATCCGGTGAGGTTGTTTTGGCTGCGTAATGAAAACAAATGGTGATGTAGCCGCGCTGCAGCGACTCAGCGCGCGGCCTCATCCATCCCCATCTGAACGAGATCTATTCGCCCTTACAGCGGGAGGACGCGGAGCTCCCACTGCAGTTAACACCTCCAGACGGGGCTCAGGTTGCTAAATGTGTTTAAATCAATTGATGTGGGAACTTTGCACTGAACCGCGTCCTCGCAGTCGCACCGAACCAACCCACAAGACTTATTTTCAAACTCAGGGTGAGTCAGGTTGAGGGAGAGGAGGCGTGATCTTTCTCTGAAAATGTGTTTTGAGTGTGTGAATTTCTCAAGTGTGTCCTCAACAGAATATTATCAGCATTGCTCATCTGTTTAAATGCATAAAACAACTATTATAATAATAGATCATATAAAAGAAGTGCACATAGCGACCGTGACATCACCCACTGGTTTGTGGACTACTGTTTTGAAGCATGGAGTTTGGCATTTTGGTCATCACCATCTTGTTTTTTGGATCCAAAAGTACCATATTTGAATGAGAGGGTGGAGCTGGGGAGGAGTGAGGGCTGGATCTCTATCTGTGCCTAACACCAGGGCCACAACGTCTTTATTTCAGGGCTTATATTAAAAGGTTAGAGCAGCCACACAGCCTGCTTGGACAGGCTGCAGCTGAGCTACATCTAAAGATTCAGAGATACTCATGGAGAACAACATGACACCTTTGACTACAGGTTCATCCTCTAATCCTAATCTGTAGAAAATGTCACAGACGGGGTGGAAAAAAATGTGTAAAGGGCAGTATTTTTCTGGTTCACTCTCTTTGTGTGTGACCCACAGCATCTCAGCGAGGTAGCCATCACACTTAAGGCCCCCACGGTAAAACTGCTTTGCACTGGCTGTACCATTGTTTTCCTATGAAGAGAGCAGTGGCACCACTACCCTCGGTGTGGGGCACCGCTCGGATTTGCCTCCGACTGGAAGCAACCAAACCACAGATGTACGGAAGTGGCACAAGCAGAAGAGGGAGAGATTGAAGGTCTTGAAGGGAACCCCAGACCGGCAGAAGATCTCGCGAGAGTGTACAATGTCACAATGAAGGAACAACACACAAAAATCTTGCAAGAGTTTTGCAAATCAAGGGTTCCTTTCCAGACACAATGGAAGAAAAGTGTTTCAGGGTTCCTCAAACTCAATAACACAACATTAAAAACAGACTACGATCTCACTAGTAAATGTAATGAAGTGAACAGTCAGGTCAGGCTATAAGATTTCTGAAACCTAAAGTTTATGAATGTAGCTAAATCCAGTGCTAAAGTTAGCTTAGCTGATTGTATAGCAGGCAGACAGGATGTAGCCGATGTAGCGCTGTGCTTTGTCTCTCTACCTCGCAGTGAGTCTGGAACAAATTTCTTATCATGTGCAGGCAAACAGGCAGTGTAGCCCGAGCGTAAATCTGTGGTTAACACAGGTTACCAGCCTGGTGGGGCCAGGTACCATTAGCATAGCAAATGCTAAGTTATCAGCTAATGCTAGCATTAACTACTTCGCTAGCTTGGTTATCAAAGGCCATCCATAATTCAAATAAACAGTGGTATTAATTCCAATCCTAATTTTGGCTCGGAAAAAACAGGCTTAAAACAGGCGACTAACGAGCTGCAAAAAGCTCACAGTACAACCGAACGCTGAACAAGACATTTTTTGATGACCAATAATGAACATTAACTTTCATGGACTGAAAATACACCATGAAAGGGTCAAAGTTCTAAGATGAGAACATGGAAAACACCCCAAAACAAATTCACAGCTACTTAGATGTACACAGGGAGATGAAGACAAATAGTTACACCTCTATCCTGTAGATTTATATCACAAGGTAACCAGGCCCTAAAGCAAATCCTACTTTATCATCTATAAAATGAGCATCATGGAGAATAAGAAGACTTGAAATTAGCACATTAACACTTTAGGAAACTGTTTCCTGAGATCGTAAATCAAGAGAGAAGTAGCCTCATTTTGCCATAGACTTCAATACAATCTGACTTCTTCTAGCAACCAGTGAAGTCGCCCCCTGCTGGCCATTAGAAAGGATGCAGGTTGAAAGGCATTATAAGTCATTTACTTCATATTACTTTGGTCAGTCCCTCTTATATGGACATTAATCATGTTAGACAGATTGTAAAATGTTCATATGGGTCATTTTGAAAGGCACTGATAACATATTTTGTTGCTCGAGTATGTGGACTTTGTTTTTGATAACCAGTCTCGCTCTGCGTTCAGACAGAATGTAAAGTGAATTTAAGAGGTGGCACGATGGCATACAAAGTCAAAGGAAGGACACATATTCATCCAGGGCAGCGAGAACTGACAGGAGGACGTGCAGGGGAGTCAAAATTGTTTCAGCAGTTTCTGGTGAGCTCTGAGATCAGTCAACAGCTGAGCTGAACACAAAAAATACACACAAACACATCCACAGACGCAGCTACAGCTTCCCTTTCAGACTAGCTCACAGCTAACATCTGTACAGTCGCTAAATTGGCTGTTTGTGGCGAGTAAACACAAACAGTCCAGCGGTCATATTCATGTGAATGACGTGAGGTGAAAATTTGCTTGGTTTTCTGTCTGAACACACTTTTATTGGACTTCAATTAAAGCAGCAGCTGGTAACTTTGTTTTAGTGCAGTTTGACAAAGGACAGATGTGCACAACGTTCAGATAAATCTGCAAATTTGCAGGACACGTATGCAGCTGGTTATGATTAATTAAACTAGTTTAAATGATCAACAGGAAATGATTGTTGCACACATACCCATCTAAATATCCACCTGTAAACCCCACACGTTTGTGTTTACCAAGAGTTGTGATATTACTTGGGGGGGAAAAAAAGGCGTAATGAAGATTTTCAAACTTGAATCAAATGCAAATAGCAGCCATCACTGCCTCAGTCCAGATGAGAACATCCAACACAACACCACAAAGTTTATTAACGAAGTTCACTCGCTCCAACCTGGATTTGATATTATAGAAGAATGAGGTTCCCCGCACATATAGTGTTCATCTGACTTCATTACAGCCCGAGGAGAGGTATAAATTGGTTCATTTGCTGTTTATACTCAGGACTTTTGCCTGCTGGGGCCTTAAAATTACCAATCAACTGAGTGACGGGGGTCGCCCATGCAAAACCGAACAAAACACGAAGAAGAAAACGAAAAAAAAGACAGAGTGGGGAAGTAATGAGAAATTCTGGACACGATGCAACACTTGTTGACGGACATGTGCACCTGAATCACAAGTGCTATATGTGAGGCGAGGAACATAAAATAACTGCAATACTATAAGATGTGTATAAGAGACAGGTATAAATGAGAATGCAGTTACACAGAGAGAAGGAGCACAAGGGAGGAGGAGGGAGCTCCACCTGTCTGTCTCCCCCCTTGCCAGAATGCGTCTGGGTGGGTGTGTTGGTGGAGTCGGAGTGGGGAGGGATGGGGATGAGGAATAGGTGGAGGGGAGTCTCCTTCTAAACAAGGTGAGCCCCACCCCTCCACCTCCTCCAATCTCCTTCCCGTGTTCCCCTTTTCTCCTCCCCCTCTCCCTCCTCTCCTCCACCCTGACAGAAGAGGCTGAACTGGTGGATGTTGGGAGGGTGAGGAGGGGTGAGGATGCCAGAGGAAAACCCTCCCCGCCTCCAACCCCCATCACCCTCCCTCACTGCTGTTAAGGTGGTCGACTCAGGAGAGGTGAGAGGCTCCACCTCTCTCCTCCTGACACCATCTTCCTGCTCACCTTGCCAGACTGTGTGTGTGTGGGGTGGAGGGGGGGATCACACAAGAGGAGGGAGGGGGCTTCCACCTCTGTCTCCTCCCCTCCCCTCCCTAAATTTACCACTCAGAAGGTCCCGTCTGTTTTGTTGCCAAGGTGGCGGCAGGTCGTCCAGGTCTGCTCTGCCAGACCCTCAGCCGCTGTCTCTTATACACATCTAGATGTGTATAAGAGACAGGTTTATTAACGAAGTTCACTCGCTCCAACCTGGATTTGATATTATAGAAGAATGAGGTTCCCCGCACATATAGTGTTCATCTGACTTCATTACAGCCCGAGGAGAGGTATAAATTGGTTCATTTGCTGTTTATACTCAGGACTTTTGCCTGCTGGGGCCTTAAAATTACCAATCAACTGAGTGACGGGGGTCGCCCATGCAAAACCGAACAAAACACGAAGAAGAAAACGAAAAAAAAGACAGAGTGGGGAAGTAATGAGAAATTCTGGACACGATGCAACACTTGTTGACGGACATGTGCACCTGAATCACAAGTGCTATATGTGAGGCGAGGAACATAAAATAACTGCAATACTATATTACAGATATGAGACTCTTTTTACAGTAAAATCAGCTTTAGAAGTCATTAAGATCATTTTTAAGTCGATGGATTGCAATGTCTTTAATCCAGACAATTTGTGGATGGATTGACATGAAATTTGGCAGAAATCACAGTCACCAGAGGTTGTTGTTGTTGTTGTTATCATTAAAATTATTAATATTATTATTGTGAATTTGTTTGTTTGATCTGTTTTTACACTGCAAATTAGCTGATGACTTAAAATCTTCTAAATGTCCACTTTCCCCAACAAATAGATTGACAAATGTTCTAATATTTTTAGTGTATAATGTACATATTTTTATGTTTTTGTGCTACTTTTATCAACCTGAGCAACACTGTAATTATTTTTGTCATAAAATTTATTTTTTCTTTTTATAATTTTATTGATTTTGAATCGTACAATTTCAGGATAATAATAAAACTTTATTTATATGGCACATTTCATACAAATACAAGATGTTTCACAGTAGGTGAAAAATGCGCAGACAAAGACAGATGCCTAAAGTAGAAACTTTAAAATCAAAGATGCCTCTTGTTTTTGTTTACTGTCACCTGTGCGGTTTCAATTAATTTTTTTCCTCCTTTGATCTAATCTTTAAATCGTAATATTAAACTGAAAAGTGGATTCTTTTGTTCTCCTCCGAGTTGGAGGCAGTAAACAAAGAGCGGTGGCGGCGGCGCTGCTGCTGCTGGTGTTGGTGTTGGTGTTGGTGGGTGGGGATGAGAGCTGGCTCAGGTCTGCATCCGTCACTGTAAAGACTTCTCTCCCTCTCATCAACAGCAGCAGCAACCTGGCACACTTCCACAGACAGCCGCCTGTGTGTGTGTGTGTGTGTGTGTGTGTGTGTGTGTGTGTGTGTGTGTGTTTTGTGTGTGTGTGTGTGGTGTCT